>JANHZU010002891.1:0-15257 GCA_032468055.1 Acrochordus granulatus
CAAGAGAAGATGGGTTATGTAGCAATACAAGACCCAAAACACACATGTTGTACAACCAAAGAATAGTTAAAGCAGAAGAAAAGTAATATTTAGGATTGGCCAAGTCAATGTCCTAACCTTATCCTATCAAAATGCTGTGGAAGGAACTGAAGCAAGCAAGGAAAGTTTGTATACTTTTGCCACACATAAATATGTAGCTTTGAATCATTTTCTTCAGTCAGTGAACAAGCACAATATGTGACTCATTTAACTAGATTCCCTTTATTTAATTTTATGCCTTATTTATGTGGAGAAAAAATTACATTTTAGATTATAGTTTATACAGAAATACTGAGATTCAAAGGATTCAGAAATTTTAAAGGGTTCACTGGGAATTAGAACATCTAGTAAATACTGTAAACCTAAATGGAAGACCATGTTGGCATCTATACTTTTATATCTTAAAATGTTTCAATTATGATTGATTCAACAATTACTAATCAGTGTATAGGGAACTTCTACATGGATTTTTTAGGGGAAAAATTCGTGGACTCACTAATTGGTGGTTATTGCTGGAAGATGTAGTGCTCATGGTGAAATATTATTTCATGTAATATAGTTTTCTGCTCTAACAACTCTCTTTTGGTCAGAAGTCACTCTATCTGAATTTAATTATATAAATTCATTTTTGTAGATGTCTATTTTCTTTTGAAATACATATATGCTTTATTTAGAAAATTAAAAAGAGTGCAAGAGAAATAGATACTGCATACATTTCATCATCTTATAGCAATAATGATACCACCAGAATGGGCACCAAAAATTGAAAGGAGGAGGAAGAGGAGCAGGAGAAGAGGAAGAAAACATAATTCCAGCCAAGAATGTTATTGTATAATCACCTCTCTTGTTCATGCAGTTTTATGTAGGGTTAAATAAAGTCTTCTAGCTGCAGCTCATGCTTATTTTCCTCTTGTTCGTCTCTTTTTCAAACTACACACACTAAAAAGGGAAAGATGAAACATATAATGCCTTTTTCCTACTATTACTAGTAGCTTCCAGCTAGAGACAAGTTTTCTCAAACATTGCACAAAATAAAGGAGAGAAAAGAATACACTTAATTACATAGAAAAATAAAAGGAAATAAATACTGTCCCAAGAAACAGAGAATTTGGAGACTATTTTAGACTCTGCATTTTTAAATTTTTACATGTATACGTAAGCACATACTCAGGAACACAACTTCACTGCAAGATGTTTGAAGTTGGTCTAGCTGCCTACTTTAATCCAGAGATGCACAGACTTTTTCAGGCTGATAGCCACACTTGTCTCCAAGTAGCAGCCCAGGAAGAATGAAAAAATGAATGTGGCCAAGATATGAATAGAATAAATATGAGCTAATTAAATTCAAATCAGATTAAGTACGTTAGTATGGTTTATCCCTGTCTAAATATTTTCTTTTTCTGTCTCAACTAGGAAGGTATATTTGGGACACATGCAGCTTTGAGGACTCAAGTTGTTTTCTGTTTTGCAAAGGGTTTATTAATTGCTCAAGGAACTACCTGCTTTCTATACCCTGTCACTATAGATCTCATCTCAAAATTGTCATGCTTCATGCTTCTTTTTCCTGACTTGACTACTTCCTTGCTTCTCATCAGGGCTAGGATTTTTTCATAAAATAGCTGCTGTGATGGATATGATCTGTTACAAAACACCAAAGGACAGGCTGTGAAAATCATACCGTTCTGCTTTTTATCCACTCCAACTCACATTTATTACTATATTTTATATAATGAAGTGCATTTCCAAACAAGGTACTTAACTGTTGGCACAATTTTTATTTTTATTTGTTTATATCCCACTTTTATTATTTTAAAGAAGAACACAAAGCAGTGAACATATCCAAACTCCTTCCTCTTCCTATTTTCTCCAGAACAATAACCCTGTGAGGTGAATAGGGCTAAGAGAAAATAACTGGTCTAAGATCACCCAGCTGGCTTTCATGACTAAGGTGGGATTAGAACTCATGATCTCCTGCTTCCTTGTCTGGACCAAACTGGCTCTCTGTTGAGCAATGAACAATCATTTTCATTTTCTAAGACTCTCTGTTGTTTCCTATATAGAGCCCAAAGCATTATTTAAAAAAATTACCCTTTATTTTGTAATATCTTATGTCCTAGTACATCTTTTTTGACTTAAAAGACATTTTTAAAGACAGTCAAATTGACAGAACCTAGTAAGTGTCAAGTGTTCATTGATCCATTGGCTCATGGGTACCTACATAACAGGTTGCCAGTCCTTACATTAAGCAGTTGATCTGAAAAGATACTGCAAAATGTCAGTCTGATTTAATTGACCAACAAACTATATATTTGATTTAATGACAAATATTTCAGGGAAACATTTAATACTTACTCTAACCCCTCTCTTTTAATGAAGTATTTCTCCATGAAAACTTTTGAAATATTCTTGTCTTGATGGTAAGATAAAGGGGGAAAGGACATTAGTCTGAAACAAAAGTAAAAAATGGATCATAAGATGCAAGAAAGAAGTAAGTGAATAGAAGAATTGCAAATAGTGAAATTGCAGCAGAACATACACCCAAAAGACAGAAATGTTGCAATTTGTCTAGAAAAGAAAATTATAACATTTGATATTACAAAGAATATGAATGAAGAACAAAAGCACTAGGACTATAAGACAGGGAAATTTTATTTAGTTGGAGTGCGGGGGGGGATTTTCCAGATAGAGGATTAAATCTCTTTCTCCTTAATGGATTTTTATTTTTGGAAAATAAAATGACAGGAAATTTACAGATAACAGTAAATCATTTGGACTATTATAGAGGAAACTGATTATTATGGTCCAGAAAATGGATTAAATCCCTAAAAAGCAGAATGTCAATGTTGGAAGGAGCTGGCCTAGCTATGGTCTCTATAGACAGTTATGCTACAGGGACACAAAAGACAATAAAACCTAAAAGCCACATTCTAAGACAAAGCTTTATTAAAGTATGGAAATCTACCAGAAAAATAATGTTTTAACAATTTTACCATTAGTCTGTCCTCTAAATGGTTTTCATGTTGGAGATAACTACAGTAAGATAAGTGTAATTACTGTACATATGCAAATATTGACTATCCAGATCCCAAATAAAATACATTAATGACACAGCAAGAACTAATTAACAAAGGATGGAACATTCCACAACTGATGTATTTTGCTCTTTTACTGTTGATGGTTGATCCTAAAAGGCAGAAGCTATCCATCACTTTGACATCTTCATTGTCAAAGGCTGCTTGTCCTACCTGTTATTAGTTTGGTCTTCTTTATATTTAATTTAAGTCTTATCTTTTCACTGTGCTCTTTGATGTTTAGTACTAGGACTTAAAGTCCTTTGCATTTTTTGGCTATCAGGATACTGTCATCAGCATAGTACAGATTATTGATGTTTTCTTCCTCCAGTTGTAAAATTATGTTCATATTCTTCCAATCCAGCTTTCCTTGACCTCTTTTCTGCATATAAATTGAATAAATAAGGGGAAAGTATGCAGCTTTGTTACACTCCTTTGCCAATCTGGAACAAGAGATCTTTTGAAATATTTCAAAATGTTTTTACAGATATTGTTGTAAAACTATCTTTTTTTTAATTTATTAAACTTCTTTGCCGCCCATCTCACTACATGCAATTCTGGGCGGCTCTTGTCTCTTCTAACAACCTCTGAAACTCTTCATTAAGTTCCTTTCTGAGATTTTTATCTTTCTTGGCTTTGGCTTCACTTGTTGACAGTTTTACATGTTTGTTTTGACATCTACAGTACAGTAGTTTTTTTTCTTCTCTTTCTTAATTTCTAGCAATCTCTTTTCACATTTATCCTTAATGATTTATTTAAGTTAATTCCATAATTTTTCTGGTTCTCTATCAATGAAGTTCAGAACTTTAAAGCTTTACTGATGTTATCCTTGAGAGTGCTTGGCACAGAAACTGTCAAATGTTCTTCTTCTTTAAGCTTAACTTGGAGCTTGCACATGAGCTTGTGATCTGTTCCACAGTTAGCACCTGGTCATGTCTTTGATGTTATAATTGACCTCCTCCTCTTCATCCTTTTAGCAATAATACAGTCAACTTGTTTTCTAAATACTCCATCTAATGATGTCCATGCATAGAAGTGTCATTTGGTTGTTTGAAGATAGTGTGAAGAAATTGATAAATCAGTCTCCTGCTTCATGTAAGCCACACAATCCAATTACATTTTCTTCTTTCATGTTTCCAACTTTGGCATTCTCATCTCCAGTTACAAGCAGCATATCTCCTTGGGTGTTCTGTCAATTTCAATTGGACGATGTAAAATTCATAACTTCTTTGCATCAGTGGCTGGAACATAAATTGAGTGATTATTTTACTAAAGGGTTATCCACAAAGTCCAATTGCTGTTATTCTGTCATTGCATTGTAACCAAATACTGTTCTTGCTATACCCTTCCTAACTATAAAATCAATACCATTTCTTCTATGTTTTCCTTCTATGTTAATCATGATGTGATTAAACTGAAACATTGAGACCTCTCTCTAATCTTTACTGCCAATTTCCTGTTTTTTGAGCTTGTAACATGAGAACCATTGGGTTTCAGTTTCCTGCCCTCCCCTTTTGAGAAATGTGTTCACATATTCCATATAATTTTTCTTTTTATATGAGACTGAAGAAGACTCTTAGATGGGGGTTGAAACTTTTCTCTCTAACATCTAAAAATAAAAAATAAAAGTCCAGTTGCCTTTTTAAATATGGAGTGCAAGATTTTTTTTGCAGTTTTGCTATAAGATATGACCTGGATTAATGAGAATATACACTGACAAAAAAAGACATAGTACCAAAAATATCTGACTGGGAATTTGAACTTTGAGAATTTGCAGTGGTGGTGCAGCGGCTTAGTACCGCCAGTTTTTTCAACCAGAAATGACCAGCACTCTGTCTGGTTCAATCCGCAGCTCTGCGGATACTGTAAATAGGTTGGAGAACAAAGAAGGGGAACATCAGAAATTAAATATTTATGTTGTTCTAGGACTGCTTTTTATCTTTTCTGTTATTTTTTCTGCTGTTTTCAACAATTATAAATAATATAGTCGAGATATTTTCTATTAAACTCAAAATTTCATCTTTTTAATATCATAAAAACAACTTAATCTGCTTGTTGTCTCTTATTTAATTTATATTGAGCATTCATTGTATAATCTCAGTAATTATTTGTCCATCTTTAGGTATCTTTTTAGAAACATACTTCTGTGTTTAAATTTAAGAATTACATTAAAAAAGAATCATTTTGAGTATTTTTAAATCATCCCATCTACAAAGAGGTTGAATGTCATCAGAGAATTAATAAGGAAAGAACATCCAAAATAAGAAATAATTTCTGCCATCATGATTACTGTTTGTTAAAAATGGTCCTGATAAAGCCATTAATTCCGTATTTTTTCTTTCATGCAAGAGAGACTCTATTGCCATCCTTTATTCTTAAAGGCCTCAAATTGGAAATCAGCTCTACTGACATCTGTGAAGATGCATATAGGCATGAACTGTGTCTCTGTACAAATCATCTCCCAGTTAATTCCCCACCCACAACTTTAGAAGATACGACTTATTTATGTGAAGATAGGGTACCAATATAATTATTCTTCTACTAACAGTCTGTTTCTGAAGTGTGGTTCAAATGATTGGTTGTGTTCAGTTAGACACTAAAATCAGGATGGAATACTTTCAGAGAGAAGTTTGGTCTAGTGGTTAAGGCACCAGGCTAGAGACTAGGAGATGGTGAGTTCTAGTCCCACCTTAGGCATGAAAAACTGACGGGGTGACTTTGGGCCAGTCATGTTCTCTCAGCCCAAATCACCTCACAGGGGAAAAAGGAGGAGGAAAGAATATTAGATATGTGAGCCACCTTTAATATTTGTAAAAATAATAAAGAGAGGATTAAAAAAATCTAAAAATATATATACAAGGCGCTTCCAGGTAGTTATTTTGTGCTCTTCCAAGATGAGCACACACCTCCCTTTCCCATGTTTCCTTTTCACTATGTTCTTTGATAGCCTATTAGTTAGGCTTCTGCTTAGTTTGTGCAAAAGCAAAAATGGTTTTGAGTGGGTTGACAGTGAGGATGGTTTAGTATGAATAGGTTTCTGAAGGCTCAACAGAAAATGGTGGCTGTATGGATATGTCCCCTCTTTGCTTCAGAGTGACATTCCACTGGCCATATTTTTTGAGTCTGAAAATAATGTTATGCTCAGGTAACAAGCAGCAAATATTAATTTGCTTTTCTTTCTTAAATACTATATTCTGAAGACCTAAGATTTCAGTTCTTCTCATAACTATTATTAGCTAAAATAATTAATGGAATAATCTTGTGGGATTGGCTGCAATATATCTGAAAAAAAAATGGCTTTAACCTGTGCATTTATTTAAACATATATTTAATATTTATTTTGGTAAAAAAGGTGAAGGTTTTCCTTTTCAGTCATGGCTGACTCTGGGAGGCAGTGCTCATCTCTGATTCACAGCCAAGGGAGCTAGCGTTCGTCCAAAGACACTAACATGATCATGTGGCCAGTATGACTATATGCCAAGGTGCACAGAACACTTTTACCTTTCTCACCAAAGGTAGTACCTATTTATTTAGCACTTTTACATGCTTTTGAACTGCTAGGTTGTCAGGAGCTAGAGCAAGTAACAGGAGCTCACCTGTTATGTGATGGTGCTTGGGTCCTGAACTGCTGAGCTGCCACCCTTCCGGCTGACAAGCATAGCATCTTAACCCTCAGCCGCCACACCTCCCAAAATTTATTTACATCTATCTGTATACTGCACAATCAGATTAAGTCCAGGCAGTTTACAAGAGCCCAATAAAGAGACAAATTAGTAGTCATTTCTCCCCCTTTTGTATATGGACATCTTGAGCACACAAGCAAAATTATTTTTCTTTGAGGAAGGTATTGGGAGTCATAGAAAACAGGCATTGGCAGATGTTGATTTTTGAATAGTGGGCATAGAGACAGAAATATAAAAAGCAGTATTTAATCACCAAATAATGATGTGATAGAAGTTATTATCCAACCGTGCACTTTGCTTTTAAAACTTCATATTTACAGTGGGCATATTGGTGTTCATCCCTAAACATTTGATGTTGATACCCACTTATGGGAACTCTTGTTCTGAAATCGGAGACTAATACTTTTATTAAGGTTGGCTACAAATTGTCTACTCTGAGTGCCTCTGAGATTCATCTTTTGCCCCCTAAAACCAAATGTGTGTTTTGCTTACATTGAAGTTATTTAATTTGTCAGATTGTGTCAGGTGATATAGTTCAAAAAGTACAAAATGGGGAAGAAGCAAAGAAGAATCTTTGCGATTAAAAAGATAAAGGCTTGACACTGTGAATCCACCTATGGTGGGGATAGGTGGGTTGCAACAATACAGAAGAAGTATTCCACTGATTTCTTTCAACTTTTTCTTTAATTTCCTGGTCTGACCTGTAGCCTGAGATTTCTTTCTAGTCCCTTTCAAAGTATTAATCAGATATTACCTTTCTTAGTTTTTCTTCAGGGTCAGCAAAGTTGGCTACATGCTGTCGCTTAGCTGGGCTATCGATTTAAATTAAGTTACCTCAATGTTCCTGTCTTTGCAACATGAGGGGATAAGTGTCCTTCCACTTGGCAGTAGAAGTGTTGAGTCTGTCTTCTCCCTCTAGCATCAAAAGCTTGGTGTCCCCTGTTCCAATGATCATAGTTTTTTCTCTGAAAAGAGAAAAACAGAAGGGACAAAATGAGCAATGCAAAGAGAGAGAGAGAGAGAAAGAGAGAGCAGACAGAAAGAAAATAGAGTATGTTACCACTTAATCATAGTTTATTGTACCATTTATTATCTCACCTCAAAGTGTTATTATTCTTATAACATTCAATTATTTCTGTAGTACTTTTAATGTGCATTATGGTTTACAGTGTTTTGGCTTGTATGCCCAGGCAAATGAATTCAGAACAAGTCATACTTCCTGTCATGCATGGATTACATTTATAATCTTAATTTTTTTTAAAAAGCAACTGTTTTTCACCCTTGGTGCAGGACAGCATTACATGGTGAAAAGGTATTAAAAGGCTATTTCAAATTTGGAACATATCTCGTGGTGAACATCTGCAGTTCCTCCTGCATGCACAAAGCATATTGCATATTGCGTTGTTTATTTTATCACTGAGAGAGGAAATTGACAATACCCAAACACTATTATTAATTTGGCAGATGGTCTTGCTGTCTGAGCCAAGTTCACTAACCTTCCAGTAACATCCTGTGTAAGAAGGATGGAATATTGCTACATGTTTGAGGATTCAAAAATAGATTTGCATGTGTGTTTGACTTCCAAAGAGAGGTTAAGGAGAAAGAAAGAGAATGAAAAAGAGCTCCAAGAAAATCTCTAAAAGTTGCTAAGTTAGATCCACTTTCAAATCATCTACAGATTTGGTCTCTGGTCTTGGTTAACACGATAGAAGATAATTCAAGAGACTTTTGTTATGTTTGGAAATTAATCCTGGAATATTCACATAACAATATTGTTCAGAAGAGTCAAGGTCATTTTTAATACTCTGGCAGAATAATTGCTGCAGCTTATTGGAAAAAATTATCCATTTTCCTTGCAGTATACGTAGTTGATTCTAGTTATTTTTATACTGTATTTTATTTTGTTTTAATGTGTATGTCAATGAGGACATCTAGTTTATCCATTCATCTATTCAACTTGTGAGGTTTCAGTTGAAGAGCTATTTACTCTCCTAAAGTCTCATCTTTCCTCTAAAACTTCTCCCAAATGTCTTTTTCTCTGACATACTGGCTAGTGATGAAATTGCTCCCTGCCTTCCAGGAGTTAGTTGTTCCCGCTGTGCCAACAGGAAAAGATGCAGGATAGGAAAAGCCAAGAGGGGGCATCTGAAGCTGCTTCTGGCAGGAAATGCCTTCAAGTGCCAGTTGCTCAATATTTAGCCAAACAGATACTTGGATAAGGTACAAGAAAGGCAAAGCCAAAAATCAGCTTGAAAATATACTGCTCTTCCCTTCAAGGTGAGTCATTTAGTTACCTTTAATAAGTCTTCATTTACATTATTAAAAACTATCTAGTAGTTTTATCTAGGCCACTAGTTTTATCTAGGAATAAAAGGGGTGATTCCAGGAAGTTTATTCAGAGAAAAAAACTTAGGATATTGGCTTATTTAAAGTTATTACAGGGGGTAAAATTTGAGATACTTTGTTGAATATGGGATTCATCACAGTCTGCAAGTTAAAGTAATGTTTGAGCTTGCTTATGGACATGCGATGATAGTTACAAAAAGCCAGGAAGAGGGAATGAAATGAAATGGGCAAAGGAAGTTCTCTGTCTAGACCAAACATGACAACTTTAATATCTAGACTTCACCTTCCAGAATTCCCCAGCCAGCATGGGAATTGAATTCACACATTTTAAAGTTGCCAAGTTTGAAAAACACAGGCCTAGAGACAGATTATATTGCAGTTTTTTCGCTGGAGATCCTATTTCTACAACCAAATATGTATTTATTCAATAATTACTCAGAAATGATTACAGATTGAGGTTCAGTTAATACATAGAATTAAGTTAACAAAGTAGCTAGTCTGCCCCTTGATATTGATGATGAAATCTGAAGTAACTTCATTTCATTTTAAACAACAGCCACAAAAATGGATAGGAAGCAATTTAAAAATGTCACTGTTGTCTTTTTATTTACATACTGAAAGCCTCGTGTGGACAAGCACTGTGTGGGTCATCCAAAGTTCAGAGAAGTTTTGCTGAACACAAAAATGGAATTGAAAAATTGAGCTGAATTTAGGGCAAAAAGAGGAATGTTGAACTGAATTGGGGGTATATGAATGTTTCCAGAAAAGAAAGGGATCCCTGAAGGAACACACCTATGCCTGTGATGCATCAGTATTTCTAGATTCTCAGATACCAAGTTTACATACAATCCTATCTCTTGTGCGTGGCTCCAAGACTCATCAAAATATTCTGCAAAATTTTAATGGAAAGAATAAATACATGAACAATAATAAAAGTAACAGTATTTATATGTTTAGTTCTTGTCCAAGCTCACAAAGTTCAACTTTGGTGCCATCTACTCCAAAGTCAAGCATGGTCCTTGGCTGAAAAATATTGGTCCCTCTTATTCTAATATGAAAATATAGATGAAACTGCCTGATCCCACTGTTCACACAGTTCAATATTTTCTGCAATTACTGCCAGCATCTGATTCTGAAATCTTTCTCAGCCCTATACCATGGATTTTTAAAAGAAGAAAAATCGCTTGTAGGCAAATATTTCATTCTGATTAGAGAACATATTGGTATTTACCTTGCTGCATAATCTGTAATATATATGGAAGCCATAATTGTTTAAATTAATTGAATTTCTGTTATGTATGCATACTGTTTATTTTGCCATTACTGCATATTCAGGTTTAAGTTCCCATTCAGGTATCTCTATATTTTTCCCAGTTATGAATACTTTGTTATTGCATCCATAAGCATCTTTTTCAATAATTCAGGGATTTTTTAAAATTGATACATTCTGGAATTCTACCTAATAAAAACTAATGTGTTTTCATTTTGATTCTCAGAATGGGGCTGTGTTTTTCCAATAGAAATTTTGGGATTTGTTTTTTGCATGTCTATCACATATGGTAGAATTTTCCTCCTGTCTTGTGGCATTTCCAGCATTTATTACTATATAATTTGCCTATTTTGGCAATTATTGATGGAATTTATACTATTGTAAAAATTTATACCAGTTTTCTCCAAAACCATAGCTTTATAGATTTGTTCCATAATTCTTCCCATTGTTGTCTTGGGATTCTTTAAAGTTTTGCATCCAATTTATCATACATGTTTTTATTTGTTCTGTCTCTGTAGCATTCATAAATAAATGTTTATATATGGGGTCAAATAGATGATTCTATATAAACATTTCAAATTCTGTCATTTTTCTTAATGTCTCTCTCTCATTTTGAGGTTAGATTTTATTCTTCTAGCAATCTGTAGGTACTTCAGCTATGGAATATTCCTGCCTTCACTTAAATTGTTCTATTTTTTTTGTTTAAACTATTCATGTGATCTAAGTGGATCATATTTGTATAGGTAATTATACTCTTCTTACTGTAATTAACTCCAATATGAAAATCACCTGCTAGAAACAAGATCCAGAGTACCTCTGAGTTTATTTATCAAATTTATATGCCGCCAAACTCAAAAAGACTCTCAGCAGCTTACAATAAAAACAAAAAACACAATACAGAATAAAACAGTTAAGACCATTAAAATTAATAAAAATAAAAACCCACCGGACAAGGAGGGGAGGAGCGAAAACATACAAATGGGGGAGGAAATCAATACTCAGCCACTATCACAAGCCAAGATATTGTACCCTCATTGGAGCCCCAAGTCAGCTGGCAGAGCCAGGTCTTAAGGCCCTTATGGAAGGCTGTAAGGGTGGGCGCAGACCTTACCTCTGGGGGTATGGTGTTCCATAGGGCAGGAGCCACAACAGAAAAGGCTCTTCTTGACCCCGCCAGCCGAAATTCTTTGGCTGACAGGATCTGAAGCAGGCTGGTTCTGGCGGGGCAGGTCATCCCCATTGGGGTGAGACGATTCCTCAGATAACCTGATCCCATGCCATGAAGGGCTTTAAAGGTCAAAACCAACCTTGAATTGCACCCAGAAGCAAATTGGCAGCTAATGCAGCTTGCAGAATAAAGGTGTTACATGGGTCATTCTGCGAGCCCCCAAAATCATCCATGCAGCTGCATTCTGCACCAACTGCAGCCTCTGGATGCTCTTCAAGAGTAGTCCCATGTACAGCACATTGCAATAGTCCAACAAAGAGATGATGAGGGCATGGGTGACTGAACATAGGGACTCTTGGTCAGGAAAGGACACAACTGGTGCACAACATGTAGTTTTGCAAAGGCCCTCCTAGCCACAACTGCCATCTGCTCGTTGATCAGGAGTTGCGAGTCCAGGAGAACTCCCAGGTTGTGCACAAGGTCTATCTGGGGCAATACCACCCCATCCAAAGTTAAAGATGTTAAAGTCCCAGATCCAAAACTCGCAGACACCCAAAGCCACTCAGTCTTGCCAGGGTTCAACCAAAGCCTGTTGTCCCCCATCCAGACCTGTACAGCCACCAGACACCAAGTCAGGGCCGAGACAACATCACTTGGATCACCAGGGATGGAAATCTGAGTATCATCAATGTACTGATGGTACCCCATCCCATGGCAACAGATGATCTCACCCAGCTAAATTATCTGCATTAACAAAGTTCCTAACAACCTCACACAAGCTGTTTATGTTTTTAAACTAAATGTTACCATCTATATACTTTACAATAAATAAATACAATAATCTATCTTTGGCTGATTATATGGCAACTGCTTTGGTATGAAATGTGTTATTTTATCATGCCATAAGAGATGGTAGTCTGGCTACTTGCTGTTTGCACTGTCTCTTGAATGGCAAGATAAATATAGAACTAATTGTTCTATAATCTGAGAACCAGCAGCACACTGTTGCTTTAGTACATCTTAGCAAGTTAAAGTTTGAACTATCACACTATTTCTTCTCCAGAGCAATACAAATCTTGCCAAACCTAATCTTTCTGCTCTATACTTTTGGGACAATCTTTTTGCAGAACATTTGAGTTCTGTGTCTATTAAGCTTCTTTTAGCAAGGACATTTCTATGGGATTTTGCCAACTAGACAGTTATTTACATTTGCATGCCCATCTTACCAATTAAATATAGAACATAATCTTGGAATAGAATGTGGAGCAAGGAGTACAGTCTGAAAAAGCTTTTGACCTCTGTCATTGGTTTCCAGTGTCTTTGTCTTTGCTGGTGGTTGACCTTACCTGGGCGCAGCAGCTAAGCAGGCTTGGGCCTAATTAGTGCTTGGGTGAGAGACTTCCAGAGAACATTAATGTTATTAGGTAGGGAGAGAAGTGAAAAAAACATGCTAGAAGAAGAACAAGAGAAGTAATGTCTCTGTTACTGCCAAGAAAACTAATGGCCATCCAGAAATAAACTTTTATTCAAAGGAGATTTTAGCTTTATCTGGACCTTTTTTATATTACAACAAAGTTGTAATTTGATTCCCCTTGGCATAATTGACCTTAGATATGGTGACAACGTTTGGATAATAATAATAGACAAAGTCTACCAGTGATTCATGTATATATCATTTGAATCAATTTATATCATTTCTGTAATTCTCTAAATTGACTGAAGTATCAACAATTAAAATTTAATGAACATCCAGTATGAATGGTGATTCCTTACCCTGTTTACTAAACAGAGTTTTGTTATTTTTCGTTTTCATCATTTCATATATTTTATTTCATTGTTAAAGTGTAGTTTAAATATTAAACCATTTTTGGAATACATTGAATGTTCTTTACCTCTCTTTACAAATAAAGAGGAAGAATAAAGAACAAAGAGGAATCTAGATAAAATTAATAAAACTGAATTTGTTAGGAACTCTTCAGAAAATAATTTTATAACAAAAGTCATAAAATATCAAATTTTTATCTTCCAATCAAGCTAATTTTCAGTAGCAAGTATTTTCATATGTCATAAAGATCATTTATTTATTCCTTTATTTATTTAATTCAATTTAGGTTCCATTTGACTCCAACTGATTCTGGGTAGATCACAATATATTACCATAAAAATCCAAATCAAACCAAAACAAATTGAGACCTGGTCATTATATATAGACATAAACATAACAAAGATACAGTACATCCAACGGGGCTGCATTCCTCTCAACTCAGGACTTGGAGAACAATCAAGTCTTCAAGGCTTTTTGGAATGCCAGCAAGGGGGGGCACATACATTTCAGGGTGAATCTTCTTCCAAAGATCAGTCACTGTGAGAAAGAAGGCATGCCTTAAGTCCCAATAGATGACACTGTTTAATCAAAGGGACCCAGAGCATGCCTCTTGGCACACATCACCAAGGCAGACACCGTGGGGAATAAAGGATCTGTCAAGTGAAGGAGGCCTATGCCATATGGGGTTTTATAAATAGGATAAGTAGTAGCCAGCACCTTGAATTGCATCCAGAAGTATACTGCAACCAGTGTAACTCACAGAGCAGAGGTATCACATGGTCATCCCCATCACTGCTCATTTCACTGCAGTCTGGACCAGTTAAATTTCAAGAGGTTTTCAAGGGTAGCCCCACGTGTAGCACATTGTAGTAATTGTTGAGCCTTGACTATTCTTTTGAAGAGACTTCCAGTATAGGAAGACATGCAACTGTAAAAGCAAAAAGCTGTACAAATGCTCTCTTGATCACAATTGCTATCTGCTTTTCAAACAGGAGTTGTGAGTCTAAGAGGAGTCTCACACTGCACACCACTTCTAAGTGCAGAAGTGCTACCCTATCCAAGAGACTCGCCCAAGATGATTAAACTGAAATTGGGGCAATGGAAAAAGCAAAGAAAGAAGACTGGCAATCCTCTGAAACTACCAATTTATTATATATTTTGTTCCTATTAGTTTTGCTGGTGAAATTTATTTATTTTTGCATAATTTTGCTGTATTTGAATTGTTCTTTTGTATGCTACATTGAAAGCCTTCTGGGTAGGAACTCAGCTAGACTCTTAAGATTGGTTTGTAGGTCTTGGGGGAAGTTACTGAAATTGTTTCTATTCCATTTGTTTCACTTTCTTGCCATTCAAAATATCTTCTCGTTTTCTGTCATAAGGCACAATAATAAACAAGTTCTCTAGTTCACATGGATTTATTTGCTTGAAAATATACTCAGGACTGGAATTTGCAGCCATCATATCTAATTAAAGGGACTATGAGTTTTTTGGTAGTAAAGAAAAGCAGTATTCTAATGTGCATTAGATAGATAGATAGACAGACAGACAGACTGACAGAAAGATAAAGGACAAATTGGTGGGGACATAACAGAAGCTGAAGAACTCAAGAAAAGATGGCAAGAATACACAGAAGAGCTCTACAAGAAAGATTTAAATGTCCCTGATAACTATGATGGTGCAGTCACTGACCTAGAGACAGACATTCTGGAGTGTGAAGTCAAGTGGGCCTTAGGAAATATTGCTAACAGCAAAGCTAGTGAAGGTGATGATGTTCCACTCAAATTATTTAAAATCCTAAAAGATGATGCCGTGAAAGTGCTGCACTCCATATGCCAGCAAATTTGGAAAATTCAAC
>JANHZU010002891.1:45721-62547 GCA_032468055.1 Acrochordus granulatus
GATTGAGGTCTGGACTTTGCCTGGGCCATTGCAACACCTTGATTCTTTTCTTTTTCAGCCATTCTGTTGTAGATTTGCTGGTGTGCTTGGGATCATTATTCTATTGCATGATCCAATGTTGGCCAAGATTTAGCTGTTGGACAGATAGCTTCACATTTGACTCTAGAATACTTTGGTATACATAGGAGTTCACGGTCAACTTAATGACTGCAAGGTACCCAGGTCCCGTGGCTGCAAAACAAGTCTAAATCATCACCCTTCCACAACTGTGGTTGACATTTGGGATGAAATGTTTGTGCTGATATGCTGTGTTTGGTTTTTGCCAAATATGGCACTGCCTGTTATGGCCAAACATCTCCACTGTGGTCTCATCCGTCCAAAGGACAGTGTTCCAGAAGTCTGGTGATTTGTTCAGATGCAACTTTGCAAACCTAAGCCATGCTGCTATGTTCTTCTTAGAGAGAAGAGGCTTTCTCCTGACAATCCTCCCAAACAAACCATACTTGCTCAGTCTTTTTCTAATTGTACTGTTATGAACTTTAACATTTCACATGCTAACTGAGGTCTGTAGAGTCTGAGATGTAATTCTTGGATTTTTTACAATTTCTCTCAGCACTGCATGGTTTTGGGGTGAATTTGCTGGGACGTCTATTCCTAGGAAGATTGGCAACTGTCCTGAATGATTTCCACTTGTGAATAATCTTCCTCACTGTAGATTGATGACTTTAAATTGTTTTGGAAACAGCCTTATAACCCTTCCCAAATTGATGGGCAGCAACAATTGCTTCTCCAAGATCATTGCTGATATCTTTACTCTTTGGCATTGTGTTAACGCATACCTCAATACTGGAGACCAGCAAATTTGTAAAACTTTGGCTTTTGTAGAGGTAATCACACTTGCTGATGATCAGTTGATCGAGAGCACTTGATTAACAGCACCTGGCTGCTACTTAGCCTCTTCATCCCAAGGAAGCAGTAAGGATGTACTTAGTTTTTCATACGTGGCTTCTCCATTTTGGCTTCCTTTTTGTAAGATAAATGATGACATGGTGTAATATGTGATGTGTTGTTGCTCATCTGAGGTAGTATTTACCTATTTTTAATAACTGCTAAGGACCAGATGATTTTTACTGTGTCCTGATACATAAAATCATAGAACTCAGAGGGTGTACTTTCTTTTTCACATGACTGTTCATTCTTAGAACTTTAGTGCTGAAATTTGCTCCTCCACTTTAGATGGATAATGCGTTGACTTAATATGGTTCTGCAAAATCACTTCAATTTTAGTAGCTGGCTTAGATAGGATTTCCAATGCATGTGGTGATATAACTGTAGAATGTGCATAGAACATTAAGTGGTTTAATGGACTAAATGGGGCTTATTTCCCATTTTCTCATGGCTTTGGTGATCATGCATATTGATTCATCAGTGATCATATTGATCATGCATATTGATTCATCAATGCATATTGATTTTTACTTGGCTTGGATGTGGAAGCTTCTTTTAAAAATATTCTTAAATAATTTGTTTTTTTTTCCTTCTATTTCTTGGTGCTACTACTTACAGAAAGCAATTTTCCCTTGTCCTGAAGACATTTTAATCTCCTTTTTACCATTGGCCCATATGTTTGAAAGAGTTGTGGAGGTAGGCATCTGTATTTTTGTGTCATTTTTAAATAGTTTCATCTTTGCAGAGTTAATATAAAACAAGCCCAAGTGACACACACATTTCCTATTTGCCTCTTGCACATATGCTTGAAAGAATAGTCCTGGTAAGTCTCTTGTTGGAAAATATATACAAGCTTACCTGCAACAGGTAAGAGTCTGTTTCAGACTCACAGGATTTAATCAGCTTTTCTTAATGTTAATTCCCCAAATATAAAAATAAAATATATTTCCCAAATATGCAATTCTCATCAAATCCATTCTCTCCCTTTGAAATTGAATGGGTGCGTTAGGGATAATTGTCTTTCATAGACCAACCATTTTATAGGAATTTGGTAAACTTGGAGAATAAAGTTTTATGAATGCTGCCTTCAGTTCCTGGAGGAAAAGTGGGATATAAGCGGACAAAAATAAGAGTAGCTCTATCAGTATGATCAGTGGTTAGGGATGACAGTAGTCCCAGCAATGTAGTAACCCAGGGCTGGAACTTTTCCTTCATGTAAAATCACTTTCTTAATCTGATAGTGACTTCCTGAAAATCAGAAAAGATGGGATATCACTGTGTGCTAATTTGAAATCCAGAGGAAGAAAAGATAAATGTAATAAAGATGTCTAGTATACATATTTGTAAGATATTGTATGGATAACATCATACAAGAAACAAATGTTAAAATTGCATCATACTATTAATGAATGTCTGTTTATCTAGCAAGACTAAAGAGTTTTTGGCAAACATGCCTCCCTTAAAAGTATTTCTGTTAATTTATAACAACTGTGAATCCTCTTGCTATATAACAGATTGCAGGTGAAGAGGTTGGACAAGGCATTCCTTTCACACTCAGTCTTGTTCAGTCCAATCTTCTTTGAAGTGGTGGAAAATTTGATGACATTGCAATTGTTTGGTTTGGTTATAATGATTACTACAATCATCATATTTGTAAACCAGGGTATCCAGTCTTAACAAGACTTTAAGATGTGCAGACTTCAACTCCCAGAATTCCTCAGCTCAGCCAGGAAGTTGAACTATACTTCTTAAAATTGCCAAGGTTGTATATCCCTGTTGTAATTTATAGCCTTATACAGTGTATAAACTCAGTGTGAGTCCGATTAGGTAGTCCTGACCAACAAATCAACTCCAGAGGAAAGCCAAACTACTTTTATTGAGATTGACTAGAATAACAAGTCTGATTGTATTGTACATCCTCCTCCTTATAATTCAATTAATTATAAAGATGTCTGCTTAAATCACTTCTGAATTGTATCTTGTTGCTCTGGGCTTATAGAACGTTTAAGCCCCTTTTTCTTAGGCAAGATATCCAGCATACCGCTGTCAAGCTCATCTCCCCTAAGTCTCTGCCCAACCACGCTGCCATTTAAAACTTTTAAATAGCATAGGGAAACCAAGATGAACATACAGAACCTGAAGGATATGTTTCTATTTATTGTTAATGCTTATGTTGCAGCTGAAGAACAATATGATCTCAACTTTGCATTGTTTTGTCTATTGTATTCAGTGCGCAATAGAAAATTTTTTAATTTGTAATTGTATGGCCTATATACACTTTCTGCATTCTTGGTCATAATTTCTTATAATTAATTGAATCCTCCTTAATCCTTTTGGAAATAGCATTTCATTTGAAAAGTAAGCTCTAAGTAATTATGGTTTCTCCATTTCTTCATTTTTCTTAGATAACTACAAATTGAAAAATACATTTAAATCTGAGTAATTAAGAGGTATTTATGTACAGGTTTCATGGAACATATAAATATTATTGAAGAATCTTATGCTAACTATCTTAATTTTTTTAAATGCTGTCATCCTGGATAAGTAAATAGATAATGAATTTATGGGAAAGATGGTAACAATGTAATTTTCTGCTTCCCTGACAATAAAACTCTTTAAAAACACAGTATCTTCAGACTTGAATGACACTGAAATAAATAAGATGACAGACAAACATGAAACTCTTTATGCACTCAGTTTATTAGACTTATTGTCTCTTCCCTGTTGCAATTGACCTAAGTTTCTTAGTGGCTAGTGGAATGCGGGCAGCTGCTTTAACAAGTCATGGACAGTAGTTGCTGTCTTGCTTTTCCTCACATTGCATAATAATGCACTTAACTTCAAATCAAAATTGAAGCATTGCACAGCCCTAGTCATTAGCTAACTTGTTTTTCTATCAATAGAAAAACTAATTTGTTTCCCTGTTACCTTATGCTGGTTGGGGAATTCTGGGAGTTTGAGGTTCACATATATTAGAGTTGCCAAGGTTGAGAAACATTGTTCTAGCCAGAGTAATATCTTCCTGTCTTGAATACAATAGCATTTTCTTCATTAAACGACTAAGGGGATATGTGAAACCTGTCTGCATTAGCTGAACATGAGGTTTCCTCTGCTAGAATGTTTAACTAACTGCCAAAGGGAATAAAAAGCTTTCATGGCTAGCAAATAATGATTGTCTCATTGCTTTTGTATTGAAATAACTGGATTATTAATTTCTGTTGCTCCCTTTTATGTCATATCAGTTTCTATTAGCATGACAAACCCATGAATTAACTACTGTATATATTCACATATAAGCATACCCATGGATAAGCCAACCTGCAAAATTTCATATGGTTTAATTTTCAGAATTGACTTATCTGTTGGTGTACGTGTGGAACAAAGATGTCTCATGGGCCAATCTACTGGCTCATAAATAATCTGCGCAGCTGCATTCTGCACCAACTCCAATCTACTCTTCAAGGGTAGCCCCATGCAGAGCACATTGTGGTAATCCAGTATAGGGATGACGAGGGTGTGAGTGACTGAGTGAAGGGACTCCTGGTCTAAGAAGCCACTCAGTCTTGCCAGGGTTCAACTAAAGACTGTTATCCCCTATCCAGACCCAAACAGCCTCCAGACACCAAGTTAGGGCCAAGGCAGCATCACTTGGAACAACAGGGACTGAGATGTAAATCTGAGTATCATCAGTGTACTGATGGTACCTCATCCCATGGCAACAGATGATCTCACCCAGCGGTTTCAGGCAAAATTCTCCAGAATTCCAAGAATAAGACAAAGTGATTGGAGAGCAACTTTTGTCTGTATGCACCTTAAGTATAAAACAGATCATGTTAATGTGTGGTGCAAAAAAGAATGCTAGTGACAACTTGGACTACAGCGATAAAATAAACCAATTGCTCCAATTTCTGCTCACTTTTTTAAAAATAGGCCAATCAAGTTATATTTGCCATGGTTTATTTTGGATTCTCCCTTTCTCTCCTGTCCTTAGTGTGTGATTCTTTGCCATGGGGCTCGGATTGGATTTTTCCAGGGAGACATCAGACTACTCATGGATGACTTAAAAACTTTGCAGCCTACGGTGTTCCCTGTGGTGCCAAGACTATTGAACAGAATGTTTGATAAAGTAAGTGTGTCTAAAACTAAATAGAATAGGCAGAGTCCACAACATTTTGGGAAAGCACTTGTTATGCTTTGGGAATCTGCTGATACCTAGTAGAGCATGTGTTCACTCTTAAAAGCAAAATTCCTATCCATAGGGGGTGAAACAGCTGCCTCTCAAAGCTGCAGCAGCTTTAAGATCTTTCCAAGATATTACATGCATTGCATTGCATATAACCACAAAACTATATCTACTGCAGGCTACAGTAGATAAGTCTGTAGAATAGGCCTCATCACAGAATCATCATGGCTCTAGTGACTGGCAACAAGAAAATAGCAAACATGAGCCCTCAAGGATTTATTTAATTAAGTTGTGTATAAGATGGTGAAAAATATATTTGTTTCTATTGCATTCTTAAGAAAGTTGCCCTTTTTTGCAGATCTTTCTCCAAGCAAACACTTCATTTAAGCGATGGATATTAGATTTTGCTTCCAAGAGGAAAGAGGCAGAACTTAGAAGTGGCATTATTAGAAATAACAGCGTATGGGATAAAATGATTTTTCGCAAAGTACAGGTAACTAGATTCTAAACTCTGATGTTTAAGGGTGAATTTGCTATTTGGAAGTTCTTGATTCCAATGTTTTTCAAAAAATTAATTTGTAGCGATGAGTTTAAGGCAATCATTTATTAAATCATTGATCCAACTTAGAATGTTTTATATTGATTGACAGCAACTACCTAAAATTTCAGATGGGAGATTTTCTTTTAGAGGGCAACGTATAGTCTTCTAGATCTGTATGGATGGCAGTTCCCATGAACTTTCATGATAGACTATTGAATGCTTGCTAAGATATCTCTTATCTTGCCTTATCTGGAGGTAGTAAGAACTGAATCTAGGACTTTTCTAAAGTGCAAACTTATCTATTTGATTACATCCCTTTCATATAACATAAAAATTCAGCTACAATAACGTATAATTTTTCAAAATTCTCTGAATTTAGATTGTTGTTGAGGAAACTGGATATTGGAATACTTTTTTTTGTGGAAAATTCTTGCTTTCCATGTTGGAGACTCAAAGTAAATTTCCAAGGGCAAAGTGTGTTTGGTATATGGGATCATTCTAACAGGATGTACCATCTCATATAGTCAGAAGTAGAAGTCAACTGTAGTATCTTTCATATAATAACTCAACACATAGTGTTTGTAACTGCTAGTACTTGTAACTTAGTGATTCTAATTTCATCCAGGCCAGTGAAGTAAGGTTATTTAGGATCTTTTATATAGATCTGTAACTTTCTTTTTAATTTAGGTGTCACATTTCTTTAAAAAAAACCTTAAAATTACTGCTATTATGACACATAGTATTTGTTTCTAATTATCTGAATCACTCGAAAGTTCTATACAGACACTGCATGAAACAATCCATGAAGTGACTACGTTAATCATGTGAGAAGCTATGATGTACTCAACCACTGTAGATATTAACATCATATGATGCCACAGCTATATATGAATAGTATAGCTGGAAAACAAAACCAAAACAAGGAAAAATTAATCATGATTATGCAGTATATTTGAATATGGAATAATTTGATGCAGATAAGATTATCTTCCTGTTAGGGCAGCAAAATTAATTTTCATGTGGATGGAACAGGTTGCCTCCTCTTATTCCTGGTATAGGATGGCCAGGGAAGGCCCAATATTCTGGTCATGGCCTGGGAAACTTTTAGATGAATTCATAGGGCAAAATTTACCTGGTAGGTAGCTCTGTAGAAAATGCTTCTTGAAAGAATGATCCATTTGTTTGTGTCTCTAGGCTGGTTGCTTTTAAATGCACATACTGTACTTGGAAAGAGTTAATGGTATTTGAGCTGTTGAATATTTTTCCAAGTATGATTTTTTTGTTTTCCTGGGCTTGTTGAAGTGAGATGTTTTAGGTTTGTTGTTGTTGTTTTTTTTCTTTTCCCCAGGCAAATTTGGGAGGAAAAGTCAAACTAATGATTACAGGAGCAGCTCCGGTTTCTGCAAATGTATTGACCTTCCTAAGAGCAGCTCTTGGTTGTCAGGTAAGCTTGAACTATAACTAAAATGGACAATTTAATATAAAATTATAAATGTTATATTTTCTTCAATGTATTGAGGTTATAATTAGATAACTGAATTAACATTTACAAAATATATGATTGACTGAGCAAAGATAGGGACTGAAGACCACTTCACACATAAAACAGTCCTAAAACTGGATTGTAAAAAAATTGTATTATTGTTTCTCCAGGTAGCATGTGAAGCATATCTTAGTTATTTGGATTGTGCCATACTAAATGTCCTTTTATTTACCTAAAGTATAGAATCAGTTATATGTGTGCTAAATGAAATTAAGACTCAAGAATTATTACCATACATGAATGTATTTTCAAGCTGGCTTTATATATAGGAAACTTATCTAAAAGAGTTAATAGGTTTTGCAAATACCATTGGTCTAAAGTATCTGTTATAGAAATAATTTATTCTTGATGTGTGTGTGTCAATAGGCAAGTGCATTTGAATTATTGTAATACAAGATTAATGTTAAATCAATACTTTGATGGCATTTCTATGATTAAATTAAAGAAATGTTCCTGGTAAATTCCAAATTTAAGATGGGAGATTTTTGTTCAACTATATTATGGACATTGTTAAGTGTATATGACTGCATATACTCAGTGTCTGTAAGAATTAAAGTGAAAAAGCCGTGGATGACAATGGAATCTACATTTGTTCAAGAATTTTGTATAAATATTTTGTATAAGATATTGTGAGAGATAGCTTTGGTTCCATTTCTGTGTTGGCAAAATAGTATTCCAGGGCAGGAAAAGTGTCAGTGATTGACCTTTATGTTCTTTTTCACAGTTTTATGAAGGTTATGGACAGACAGAATGTACAGCTGGATGTTCTCTAACAATACCTGGTGACTGGACTGCTGGTAGGCTTCTTGATTTTTAAGTCTTATACCAATGTACAACAGGGCAGGCAAAATGTTTATGGAGAAACTTCATCAGTAAAATTAATCAGAAGTGAGAAGCAATTCAGAACAAATGTCAAGAGAAATTTAGATTTATAATTGACTAGAGTAATTAAATCTTGCAGCATGCATAGTGCAGGCTTCCCAATATTGGGTTTATCATCATTGGCTACCATGCATACTAGCTGAAGATGATAGAGATACAACAAACTTATTTGCCCTCGTGTGGTTGTCCTAAAACAATTGTGGCATTTCATTATTTTAAAGGGAAGTGGAAGGGATAGGAGGGAAATCTTCCAATCATCAGACAATTTATTTGTTGGAGAGATTTTTTTCTACATTTGACGAGGCATCGGTGCATGGGTGCTTATTTTTTATTTGGCAGAACAGGAATGCTTAGTTATTTTATTTCTATTCTAAATCCATGTTATCTAAAAACTTGAAACCCTTTAGCTACATTTGTAGTCTGAGAAAGGAATGGTTTTGAAGAAACCATTTCTCATCTTTGTCAGAGCACATACAAGCTACCTTAATAGCACTAGGCACCTAGCTTTATGTATTACTTAACATAAATCTTTTCTCCATTCTTGTAACTTGTAAAAATCTGTGATCTCACCTACTTGATCTGAAGATCTGATTCTAGAAAGGCATATGAATTTCTACAATATGACTACAAAATATAAAATACTGCAAAATGAGTGTAAGATTTATTATGTCATGATTTCAGCACCTGTTATTATTTTTTAATCATATTTGTGGATAGTATAGCATGTTCAAAATGTTTTTCTCAAATGCAGATTCTAAGCAAAATTATTTGATTCATCAGAATCTATATTCACATATGGGTTCTCATTGCAATGTCTTTATATCATTTTCCTTCCTGATAAAATGCACAGCCAATGTAAATTACATTATATTGTGATCACAATGACCTTATCTATGCTTGTTCACTACCATGTTGTTCAATGCTCAGTTAAACCATTTTGTGTAGAAATGAATTATGTCTATCCATTATCACTGCTCCTGCCCACATGTCTGACAGCAGATGTCCAAAGAAAGTATTCTTAGTGCTGAGGAAAAAAATCAAATGTGAGTCTTTCTAAATTTCTGAATGTGAAGTAATCTGTTCTGTATAGCCCCAAAATAGGCCATTGCAAGAGTCAAAATGCTTTCATGGATAGCAGCGGTAACTCATGAACTTGCTGGTATTCTCCTATACTCCAGACTAAAATGCAGAGTTTACACTAATCTTTGTACAAATTTCTGTGCTAAGAGATCATCTAAATCCTGGAAATGTCAGGATTAGAAAAGTCAGAGTAGAAAAGAAATTGCCTTGATTGCCCAATGTATACATTGAATACATTTGCCAGGACTGTGCTTTCTCTTCTGTATTAGTTCTCCTAATACAATTGCCAGATTTCTATTAAGTCTTAGCTAATGTAAAGAGACCATAAAAAAGACCAGGTTGTTTAAATCTAATTGTAGTACTTTCAGAGTTGCCAAGAATGCCTGCTTTGTAATTTCTCTCATACAGTGAAGAAAGAAAAAAGAGTAAACTGCCTCTCCAAATCCAGCCTTAGAATGCTCTACACAGGGCTGGTGTCCATATGCATTAATGCTCAGGCAGTCACTCAAGGAAATTACCAATGAGTCAATTCTAGCTTGCCTGGGTAAGATGTGAAGCAAATAACATTCTCCCTCAGTACTCAGTTAGGATCCCCAACTGAGAATATTGGAGTAGCTACTACCACTCCAATACTCTGTCTTCTAGTATAAACAACTACGCATTCTTTGTGCATTACATTTGTACAGGCCAGATAGATACCTGATGTAATTGTATGTAGGAATGACCTTGGAGATAGGAGGAAGACCTGCAGACTGGATGACTGGCATGTAAAAGACAGAGTTAGTATTCATGATTGTGCTTCTTGCCTGGTTTCCTTGAACAGTTAACACCTGCATTTAATCATCTTGGCTGATTTCAAAAGTTTAAGCAGGATCAGAATTGATTAGTACTTTGATATGAGGCCATCAGGAAACTCCAAGACTGTAGGCTCAAATAAAAAACAGCAGCAAGCTACTTCTGTATATTGTTACCATGAATTGTACATGGCTGTGTTCTAGAAGCCACCAATAGTCAAGTTCAATTTGAAGGAGACTTCTTCCTTTACATGTACATGATGCTTTTTCGTCTAAGGAGTTGACATATATAGATCACCTTCATTTCAGTCTCATAACCATCTTATAAGATAGTTAGTCTAAGAGAAAAATTATTGCTTCAAAGTTCTTCAGGGAGCTCTATGGCTGAGTGTGGATTGAACTGAGATCTCAATCCAGCATTCTAGTGAAAACATTGATCATGTAAACTAATTTTCAAACTAATTTGTATGTGAAAAGCTTTGTTTAGCATAGTTTCTGCTGTTGGATTAATACTGGGTAGATCAGGTTCTAATCCACTCTCCATCATGGAAATTTACTGTATGTTTTTTTTAGTCCAGGCAGTCACTGTCAACCTCACCTACATCATAGATGTGGTAAGAGGAAAATGAAGGAAAATCTGTTTAAACTGTCTTTGGCTTCTACAGAAAAAGTGAGATGTAAATCTAACTACTAAAAATGAATAATAACAATAAGAATGTATGGAGAAAAGTTAGTAAGAACCAGCAGTAAAAAAATTATGATACTGCAGTTCCTGTGAATGAAATGCTGCTGTGTTAGCAAAACTATCCCCCAAGTCCTGTTCAGTTCAAGTATAGTACCATGTGAAGAACATACATTTGCCTAATAAAATTTTTAGAAATGGACTTTAGAAATAGTTTAAGAAAATAAAATATCTTCCTTTGCATTGCAATAGGATTATGTTCCAGCAGTGGAAACATTAATACAACTGAGAAAATGGTCAAATTTAAAAATGCAATTACATTTATAAACTATTTTTAGAGTACAGTAAAATATTATTCAGTTTTGTTTTTTTTAAATAATTATTTTAAAAAGCATTTATTGATCACATTTTAGGCTATCCTATTCAAAGAAACTCTGGGGTAGCATATGGTTAAGAACAACCCAAAACAAAATATTATTATTCCACCAATAGGTCATGTCGGTGCCCCGATGCCTTGTAATATCATAAAGCTGGTTGATGTAGAAGAAATGAATTATTTTGCTGCCAAAGGAGAGGGAGAGGTAAGTTGTGTTATCTAACCTTGGAGGCTTGGCTTTCCCAACATATAACCTTCCATTCACCTCTTGGCTTGAGTTGGAAGAAGACTTCAAACATAGATTAGAAATTTTATTATAGGCAAAAATTAAGCCTTAACACAATAGTTGATTGCCTGCCTTTTTATACGTGTTTGTGTTTATGTGTGATTCAGAGTTTAAACTCTTCCTGCCTTTCTGAATTGGTAATAGTTTATTAGGTATCAGCCTTGAGCAGCTGCAGTGTGTTTATATAAGGGTCCTTTTTAGGCTGGGAACTGCTGGCTCCTGTTTCAACAGTTACAGTCCTTACATGTAGAATTTTAAGTTCAATATGTATTCAAGTATCAGGAAAATATCTATCTGTTTCAATGCATATTTTAACTTTGAAGTAAGTCCCTGTTTGGTACAGGGACCAGTTCAAAAAAATTTAAGGGTATCATGTTTTTGTTCAGTATTATTTACCAGACACTAGCAAATGGCATTAAAAATAAGTGAGTTTACAAAGGATTGGTAGATATAGTGAACAAACATTATTTCCATTCCTACAAAATAATTAATTGGAAAACCTGTTTTGTAGAGATATTTTTTAAAGCACAGTCCACTTCTATTTCAGATTTGTGTCAAAGGAACAAATATATTCAAAGGCTATCTGAAAGATCCAGAAAAAACTGCAGAAGTTCTTGACAAAGATGGTTGGGTACATACTGGAGATATTGGGAAGTGGTTACCGGTAAGCGAATTTGTAATCAAGTATATTTTGTGAACAGAGAGAGTAGGATTATTTTGATCAATTGATCAATAGTAATCAATCCACTATTTTAGTGCCAGAGCTTTTCTGTTGCAAACCTGAATATTTCTATGACATTCACATATGTTGTTAATGGTAAAAGAGTCTTATAAAATATAGTGCCATCAATTGCCTTGTTAGCTTATAAATGATGCACATCTTAGATATCACAGATTCCTAGCAGTTCTGAATATCATTTGTCCAATCCTTTCTAAATGCTGTGTGCTTCATTGGAACAGCTAGGCTCACAATAAAAATTCAGCATGCAAGTATCCAACCTTTCATGCTGTTCTCCATGTACTTAATATTTGTTAGGACCTTTGTATATAATTAAGAACTGTGATATAGGTATTGACTACAGTTTTAATAGGATGTGGAAAAAGGCTGCCATATAGAACTGGCCATAACAGAGAGCCTATTTTCAATGAATATTTTTCTTGTGCTGTAACTGAATTAGAAGTGAATCTACTCAATTGCAGAAAAACTGTTGAAAGTTTCTCTGTGGATTGCTCATCCCAGTTTAGCACAAACTGGTGTAGTAGAAGATGCCTAAGTAGATATTTATTGTTAACATTTATAAAAATGTCCTTGGTAAATGCTGTGTAGTTTCTTTTAAAACAATTGAATATTTGTTTTTCTATCATTAGTTCTATTTGGGTTTTATGATTTTCCATCTTGCCTTAAAGTACAGCTACCACAGGCTGTCAGAGTAACTTACAAAGTTAATCTACTTGTGCTGTTTAAACAAATTATTTCTTAATGGTACACTTGGCTTTTAAATGAATACTCTTTAGAAATGATCTTGCACTGGGCTCTAATTATTGATTATGTTAGAATACAAAGTATGAGTCTTTTATGAAGTTAAGTTTCTTTTTCTGTTTGTTCTGTAGAATGGTACCCTCAAGATAATTGACAGGAAAAAACACATATTCAAACTTGCACAAGGAGAATATATAGCACCAGAAAAAATAGAAAATATATATATGAGGAGTGAGCCTGTTGCTCAGGTGTTTATCCATGGTGAAAGTTTGCAGGTAGGATTTGTTGTTCAGAATACCTAAAGTGAATAAAAACATCTTTCATGAATAAATGATAGACCAAAGAAAGGGATTCATCTGATCTCCAAGGGCAAGTCTTACATAGCTTGGGTGCTGCAACACAGAAATATTGTCTTCTTTTGTGGCAAAAGGGGCAATTTGGCTCTATTTTTTGCCAATAACACCCTTATGAAGTGGCTGATCCAGTAATAAGTTTAAATATTTGTTCTTGGCTTTAGGCTTTCCTAATAGGAATTGTGGTACCAGATCCAGACATATTGGCTATCTGGGCTAAGAAAAGAGGCCTGGGAGGCTCTTATGAAGAACTGTGTAAAAACAAAGTAGGTGATTTGATTTCTGATGCCAAACCCTTACAGCATGTTTAAGCTTGCTTGTTTTAAAACTGTTATTGATCTACACAGATTCCAGAATATGTAAAACAGTTAAAAGATTACATATAGCACATATCTACATACACTATATGATTGTTTCAGTAATCAACTTTATGCAAAGCACAGAAAAATAATAGTAAGCCAAAAAAAACCTGGCAGACTATTTGACAATGCCAGCCACTTTGCCAGCTAAATGTCAGGAAATCTATGACTAAACTCTGAAGCTTAATACTGCCGAAAGAAATTAGAATTGGACTAAAAGAAAAGGAAATGTAACCAAATTCTGGTAATATATGAAAGTGCAAAACAGTGAAACCCACAAAACAGACGAAGAGTCAGTCACATAGAGCAGATAAAACTTAAATCAACTTAAATAATGAGTACATTCATGTTTTGAGTTGCTAACATTATAACTGCAATGCTAGTAGATTTGCATAGTCAGGGCAAAAAACTCACGTATGGTCTACCTCACAGTGTTCTTAAAATACTGGGGAAATAATATTCCTAATGGTGTTGAGTGACCTATAGGCTAGGATTGGGTCATTCTTGTGCCTTTGCTTTTGGGATCTAGATAAACAGTGTATGGAGATTATGAGATACTGACTTGCAGTATTACAGAAGAATAAATCAGTATGTGTCATCTCTTCTGATTTTTGCAAAGGTAGTTTCTAAATAGCCCTGTTAAATTAATGTAAAATGAGACTTGGTAGTTCACAAATAATTCAATAAAATGTTATATTGTTCTGTAACACTATGCTTTGAATCTCAATAGGATATCAAGAAATACATTCTGGAAGATATGTTGAAGATAGGAAAGCAGTTTGGCTTGAAGTCATTTGAACAGGTGAGAATCTCAAATGTTTGCCTGCAAACATTTAATCTTAAATGTTTAAGATTAGTTGCATAGAATATATCTTCCAATAAAACTGCCACATCATGGTCATTTTAGACTCTTAGAAGTACAAATATTAACTGGCTAATTATAAACAAATTACCAAAATCTAATTATTTTTAAGGAAAAAAATTACCCTCACATTCGGACTACCTGCCTTTTTGGTCAGAGCTTTACTTTAAAAAGAAATAATTTTTTTCCCCTGTAACAATGAGTGATAAATATACTATTTAATTCAGCACCTATATTAAATCCATACTAACATGGAATATCGGGCTGCAGTGGTGCAAACGGTTAAGACACAGGGCTGGTAAATTGGCAGTCCAAGTTCAAGACCCAAGCGCTGCCATACAACAGGGCGAGCTTCCATTGTCTATCCCAACTCCTGCCAACTTAGCAGTTTGGAAGCATGTAAATATGCAAGTAAATAGGTACCATTTTGGGAAGGTAACAGCATCTATGCGCTTTGGCGTATGCTACTGCCGGCCACATGACTACGGAAGTGTCTTCGGACACACTGGCTCTTTGGCTAGGAAACAGAGATGAGCACCATCCCCTAAAATTGGCCACGGCTTGCAGGGGAAACCTTTATTTGTTATCTTTAATTTGGAATATCACTTATGACTTAAAATAAACTTCATTTCTGTTATTTCACGGTGTAATTGTACTTTACATGCAGCATTGTTTCTAAATAGAAAACTTGCAAATTCTGATTTAACATTCAATTTTCCAGATAAAAGGCATTGCCCTTCATTCTGAAATGTTCTCTGTTGAGAATGGCCTGCTAACACCAACCTTAAAAGCAAAGAGACCTGAGCTACGCAAATACTTCAGCTCTCAAATAGAAGAACTGTATGCTAATGTGCAGATGTAACTGAGGAAAACCATTAGAGAGAATGGCATTTGCTATTAACCATCATATCTATGAACAGACTCCAACAAATATGTGGAAGAAAACAGTGCAATCATTAACTTCTATACAAAGAGGTACTCAGCATAGGAAAACTGAAGAAAAATTGAACTCTGCCTTACTGTCCACTTGTGTCGCAGACCATTTTTTACAGTGACATAATTCCTCAATGCGCCTTAAAACTATAAATGTTATCTATGTGATTTGTAAGTTATTTAAGACTTCAGCCAAAAATGTGACTCTCAAGGCATGTAAAGGGATATGTGTGTTGCTAGCACATTTGTTGTTTTTAGGACATTGTACAGCTGGTGATCATTTTCCAAAATATTTGGTATTTTGGAATTTGGTATATGGAGATTTTTTTACTGCATCATAGCAGAGGAACACTGTTAAGAGACTGAATCTTACTTGTGTTGGATGTAAAATTTGGGAAGTCTTGGCTGCCTAGATTATTTACAGACTATTTGGAAGCTTTATTTAATGTTGTGGTATTAATGCAATAAACCACAAGATAAACGATCAGATATTTTAGCTTTAGAATTTGGGGTAACTCCAGATGAAACTTCCTATGTAACCCAATATGTCAGCTTCATGAGCTACAGGGATAGTTGGGCCATAGTGGCATCATGTTATAAAACACGCATGGATGTGGATGGAATTTCAGTACATATTGGGACTTAGTTATGCTCATACAATTGCCAACTCTTAGAATTGCCTCAGCAGCACAACTTAATCTTGATCACTTAATTTACTGGGTCTTTGTACAAAGTTAGCTTCTGCTTCTTACTCACTGAGCAAAGAATATTGAGAATCTGATAGGATCCAAAAATAAACATGCGTCTCTAAGAGAGAGGGAATGGGCTGCAGTATATATATAGGATGTCATTTTATTGGAATGGGAAAGGATGCCTGAATATACTTACCTTTTACCTGCATCTGTATATTTTTTGAGGATGGAATGAAATGCCTTGTAGCAACCCATGCTTGAGTTTTCCCATAGACCAGTCATTAATTTGTGTTAAATATATGTAAACAAGCACAATGAAGTTTGCACTAAAGAGTATGTGATTATAAAGCACCACCCAGTTACATATTTTCATAGATGGGTACCCTTATTGTGTACCACTATCCAAACCCATACTCTTAAAGTATTAAGTCACTTGTTATATTGGAGTTCAAACGTTTGCTTAGTGTTGGCTATTTCTATATTTTATAAACAAAAATTTCCACCCAAAAAATCTCACAAGGAAGCCAAAATAAATATTTCTGCATTTAATTTGAGTAAATCTTTTTATGCTGCAATTTAAAAAGCTCACTGTGCATTCATTCCTAAAAAGTAGGAATTATTGTCTGGTTATATTTGTTTGTTTCCTATTTTTTTGTGTGGACCTTTATGACTATTTTATGTCCCAGTTCGTACAGGAAGCAAGAAGAATGCAGATCAGTCAAATAAATCATAGTTTCTCATTCACCTTTATCTTGAAGAAATACAGTGGTGCCTCACAAGACGAGTAACTCACAGGGCGAGAAACTCGCAGGACGAGCAAAAATTTTAATCA
>JANHZU010002891.1:96930-109967 GCA_032468055.1 Acrochordus granulatus
CATACAGATACAGCATTCCTAGATTGTGGGAATAAGGATATGTTAAGTGAGCTCTTTTTTCTTTCCAGAGTCCCAGAGCACTCAGCTTCCTGGTAGATCATTCCATATTCAATGTGAAATTCTAAAAAGGATCCTCTTAATAAGTTTGTTTGTTTGACCACCCATCTGAAATCCAAAATCAGCAGGAAATTTAAAAAAATATCTTCTAAATAAGTTTGTTTGTTTGGCCGCCCATTCGAAATCCACAATTTGGGTGGCTTAAAAAGCAAATGTAATTGGAAATCCTGCCTTGCCAAAATATACAACTGGAAATGACTGCATAATATTATATGATGTGACATCTGAGAAAAGTACCAATATAGCTGTTACGTCATATTTTATACATTATCTTGCTGGATAGATGCTGCTGTGATGTAGTAGGCTTGCTGAATTTTAGTGTTTTCAAAATGAAAATGTGTTATGATTTTTTTTCCCTCTTGTTTTTTGAACAAAGGAATGACACTTCGATCTGGTACAGATGCAGACGCAGCACTTGTTTTAGAGACTTTCAGAACATTGGGATATAATGTGAAACCTTATAATGATCTTTCATGTAAACAGATTATTGATTTATTTCAAAACAGTGAGTACTGTAATCACTTTATGATGCATCATCTGTTGTACTGAAGTATAAGACATGAACTAGAGTTTTAAGTTTGGAGTTATCTGTTCTTCATGAAGTATAAAAATTTATGCCTACGATTAAAAGAATTGTATGGTATCTCAATAGGAAAGTATAGACTTTTGAAGAGTCTTAGTATATTAAATCCAAATTAAATCTATGTTTCAGAGTAAAAATTTGTTAAATTCAAAGGTGTTTTGTTTCATTGCATTCTCATCATTTTTATTTTCTAGTTTTAATAAAAATTATGGGAGAAGAAAGGGCAGAGCCAGGGGTTAAGAGGGGGATCAGCTTTGAGTCACTACACCTGCACAAACACCAAAGATTCAACCCCTCGTTAAGACCATTAGTCTTCTCTGGGGAGTGCAGGTATTTGGTAGATAGTTGGAGAAATTCTTTGACCTTGTAGCATCAATCTGTTAGCTAGAACTGCGCTGACTAAGCCTGATCCTTCCCGTCTAACAAAAATAAAGTTTAATGTAGAATATTTCAGATTAGAGACTGTAGATTAGAGACAAATTATGTTTGACTTAGGACTACAGTTGGAAGTGGAACTTCTGTCACTAAGCAAGGCAGTTGTTAAATGCATTGTACCCAGTTTTTAAAACTTTCTTACTGCGGTCATTAAGCAAATGATCTTGGTTGTTAAGGGAATCACATGGTTGTTAAGCAGCTCTGGGTTCCCCCATTGACTCTGCGTGTCAGATGCCAGCTGGAAAAATTGCAAATGCAATCAAATGACTTTGAAATGCTGCAACTGTTGTAAATATATGCCAGTTGCCAAGTGCCATAATTTTTATCAAGTGTCTGTGGGGATGCTATGACAGTTAAAAGTTTGTGGACTGGTTGTAAGTAAATTTTTTCAGCACCATTCTGATTTCAAATGGTCACTGAATGAATGATTATAAGTCAAGGATTACCTGTACTGCATCTTGAAAGTTACATCGATACTTAAAATAGGAAAGTACTTGACTCTGACTATCCTGATGAAAATGGTAAAATTATAGTTTGTTTTTAGAAAAGAAAAAAAGCAAATTACTAAAAAAACATTTCTCTGCTTCTACAGAGCAATTAGATCTTAATATTCAAAAGTTTTATTTTAGAGCAAGTACAGTTGCCTTGATTAATTTGAAAAAAAGTGTTATAATACTACATTATCAGAGAAGTCCACCCTCAGGAGTTTCTGATCACAAACATTATTGCTTATCTTCTCTTTAAAGTTGCCAAGGATGATCATAGAAAGAGAAATAGTTTTGCTTGCGTTTTGCTAAGCCATGGGGATGATGGGATGATTTATGGCACGGATGGCCCACTAGAGCTGAAAATGTTAACTGGACTCTTCAGAGGAGACAGGTGTAAGACCTTGCGAGGGAAGCCAAAGCTCTTTTTTATCCAGGTAATAAGAAATACATAGTAGAGAAATGGAAATCCTTCAGTAAAATAAATGACTTCCCAGATGTTGCCCACTCCAACGTAGACATAGAATTGGGAATATTAATGAAGTGAAATCCTTCTGGCATCTGTTGGGGAGCACTTACCTTCCTACCATAATTATTGTTATTATTTGTAGTAATACAAATTATTCTTGTGTATTTACACCAAGAACTGTTAGATTTAGCAATCCTGCCCAAAAGACTTTCTATCCTTTCTTTAAGAAATTCAGTCAGAGATTTTTATTTTCTTTTAATGGGCTTATTTTCAAAATAAAGCAGTCTAATTCAGAATTCAAAAATAACTAGAAGTTTCCACCAGAAATATTTAACCTTCAGAAATTAAAATTATAAAACATCATTTGACCCAAGTCTAAGTCATGCCCAATTTACAATACCTTTACCTGAGCCTGATTTCATCTGTGACAGCCATTGCAGCGAAGCACCCTAAATGAGGTGTGCAATTTTAATATGATTCAAAGAGCCTTTGGTAATGGTAAAACTTCCAAATTTGATAAGGAGCTTAAGTTTTGCATGCTACAATCTGCTATGTGTATCTTGTATAATGATGCACTTATTCTCTCTCTTTTAGGAATATTCCAATACTCATAGATGATGTGGATATAACTTATTGTATCTGTCAGTGGCATCTTAGATCATGTCTTTTCCTTGTCTTGCATGATAAAACTGTGTGGACCCAGGAAGCTATCTTGTGAGACCAGGAAAAGACATGGGCATGGCTTCTTTAGGATACTGCTGATAGGTACAGCAAACAAATTCATGCTGGATCCAAAGTATTTTTTCTGCTTTGAATCAGAATACTGCTCACCTCTATTCTGTGTGTATTCATTGATATCCCCATCAGTGTTAATGAAGAATGTTGGTAATATTTATGGTGTTTTCCTGCTTTTCACTTTTCAGGCTTGTAGGGGAACAGACCTTGATTCTGGAGTTGAAACAGACAGCAGCTCAGAGGAAAGAGTATGTCAGAAAATACCTATAGAGGCAGACTTCCTATATGCTTATTCCACTGCTCCTGGTAAGATGAATGAATAGAAAATGCAACTTTTGTGTAAAATACCATTAGATTTAAATGCATATCCTTATTTTGAATAGATCTATTGAAATTAATAGGACTTAAATTTGTTTTGAATACAGGTTATCCTTGACTTACAACTGTAATGAAGCCTGCCCATTATGGTTGTATGTCATGATAATCATAAAATAGGTCATTATGCGACCATATCCAATTTTATGACCTTTTTTGCAGTAGTCATTAAGTGAACACTGTAATAGTTAAGCAAACCTGTTTTTTGCTATGGGATGTTTTTGCCAAAAACTGGAAATAAACATTGGTTCTCAGCAAAAACATTGTAAATTGCATTAACATGGCTGAGGGACACTGCAAATAGTTGTAAACACGGGCTGCTTGCCAAGCACCTGAAATGCAGTCATGTGACCAGGGGAGCAGCCATCGGAACTGGGTTGTAAGTACCTTTTAGGGTCTGTTGTAATTGTGAACAGTCAGTAAGCAACTGGTCATGAGTCAAGGACTACCTATAAATTGGTTTTAGAAGGATTTTTATTTATATATCTATATATAGGTCTGGATTCAACCTGTAAGCAGTTTTATAAGCCCTCTTTAGTATCTCTCCCATACAACAAAAAACTGAATATTTCCTTCCAGAAGTATTCTCAGTGGTTTATATACTAAGAAAATATAAGATGAACCTAGATGTTTTTCTTTTAATACAGTGCAAGATTTGAACCAGAGTTTGAGGTCTTTTCTTCCAGTGCTACTTCAGAACAAATACAGAAACATTACTGACTCTCAACCATCCATGAACTTCATTTTAAGAAGTGAATGACTCACAAAAACTCTGTTTCTGATTTTTCCAGATGGAAGCATGTAAACAACTTTTATTTTGATTCATTTTTTCAACCTTTCCTTTAGAAGAAGCTTGAGAATTTAGTCTGTCTTTCCGTTGTGGGTCACAATGTGCCCATCGTTCAGATCATTTCCTGTGCCTGAAATGCCTCTGTGTTAAATTCCAGTGATATCTGTTGATCTCTGACTCATCTTATGTATTTATTGCTTTACAGAATTCTCTCTCCATTTCCTTTCTCAGGCTTTGTACTTTTTAATTCATAATACTAGCTATTAACATGCCTCCCCACCTAAGTCTCTGGATCCTTTTTAAAAAGTATACAAAACAAAACATTATTGTAATTATACACTTCTGGATTATAAAAGGAACAAACAACAGTTTCAGCAAATGCTTCCTGGAACTCAGAACAGAAATGTGACTTCATTCTCCATATTTCTATCTGTTTCAAAACTGTTACCTGAAATTTGGTTGTTATAATGCCTGCTCTGATATTCTTCATTTGACAGTCCCTCAGTTTCAAAGCACTCATCTATATTCATATTTGGACAAAGTGCTCATTACAGGTAATCCTCAACTTATGACCACAATTGGGATCAGAATTTCTGTTGGTGAGAAGGTGATTATTAAATAAGTTCCGCCTGATTTTACAACCTTTTTTGCCACAGTTGTTAAGCAAATCACTGCATTTGTTAAGTGAGTCACATGGTCATTAAGCATTGATTTTGCTTGTCAGAAGCCATCTGGAAAGCTTGCAAATGGTGATTATATAATCCCAGCATGCTGCACTCATTGTAAATACATGCTGGTTGCCAAGTGCCCAAATTTAAATTACATAACCATGAGAATGCTGCAAAGGTCTTAAGTGCAAAGACCAGCTATAACTCACTTTTTTTAGTCCCACTGTAATGTTAAACAGTTACTGAAATAGTTGTAAGTTGAGCACTACCTGTGATCCATCTTTAGCAGAGAAGGTCATTATCACAAACTTAAATTGCCTGGAGTACTTTAATTTCAAAAAAAAGTATAGCTGCTCCATTAAAAGTATAATTATGAACAATAATTCAGATAGTAGCAGATTATCCTCTATTGGGAGGATTAAATAAATGTTACATCAAGTCCAAACTAGACTACATTTAAAGTAAGGACCTAATGTCCTTGGAGGAGATCCCCCAATTCATTCACTAGTCATCTGACATTACAAGTAGGCCTAATTGTAAATACATAATATAGCACTAATTCTTGTGGTGGGGAACATTTAGCAATATTTCTGCAAGGATGTACATAAGCACAATCCTCTTCAATAACTCAACTTGTATTATTCAAGTGTTTTGTCATTGTCACAAATGCAATATTGTCCAGGTATTAGAAACATCGCTAGAACTAAACTATATAATACAAAATGGCCTTTTATTCTGACATTTCCTTTGGTATCTTCCCTGCTGATCCATAATCCACACAATCTATCCAGGATATATTACCTTTATTAAATATCATCTCAGTGTACAAGAAGGGAATAGATTTCCTCTATAGGAAGAAATTAGCATTATTGAGATAAAAATATGTATGTCAACATACGTATGAAAATACTTATGTCTGATCAATACATAAAGAGGATTCTCGTCAAGAAGACCAACTCTCTTGCCTTGCCTTTTTCTGGTTGGTAGAACCAATACTTATCATGTCTATAAGATGAGGTGAAGGACACAATATACAGTGTTTGAATCTTGCTCTCACAGCATTTTAGTATTCAGCCATTTTCTGTTGGAGATGATTTTTTTCCTTGTTCTGTCCAGTCTTTTCTTTCCAGTTTTTTTTTTTTTGAAGGATCCTAAGATCAATTTCTGTTTTAAGTTTCATAACCAGAAAAGCAGGGAAAGGTATCGTACTATGAAAGATTTCATGATCACTGACCTTTTTCAATCAATAGAGCAATTAGTCTGTTGCTGAATTCTTTGGAAATAAATGGGGCTTATTTTATCACTTTCATTTTCCCTGTGTAAATATACTTGGAAAAAATTGAGGTGGGGGAGAGGAATGAGATATGTCAAATAATTTTGGGTAGAAAATTAAAATTATTTAAAAATGCTTTAAACATCAGAATACTATTTTAGATACTTTCACTGAATTTATTTATTTATACATCACATTTATATTCCTAGAGGACTCTCGGCAGCTCACAATTAACAGTTGCATAGATATTTTATATTAAGCCTTGCCCCCCCAACTGACTGGCAGTGTTCACGTCCGGGGGCTTTTCCCCCGGATCCTGCTCCACCCATGAGCTCAGGTAGGTCCAGCACCGATTTTCTGCTCCCCTCACTGCCGGCTGGCATTTCCCACCAAAGTGGTACCCATTTATCTACTTGCATTTTTATGTGCTCTCAAACTACTGGAGGGGAACTCACCCCGTCACACAGTGCTGCAGCTCGAACCACCAGAATGTCAGCCATTTGATAGTTTGATAATTGCTTCATATTGCAGAGAGCAAATTCTATGGCTGGCTTTTATAATGACTGCTTGAACAACATAATATGTTTTTACTTTCTCTTAGGCTACTATTCATGGAGGAATTCCTCAGATGGTTCCTGGTTTATACAGTCATTGTGTGTGATGTTGAAACAATACGCTAAGAAACTTGAACTTATGCAGATCCTAACACGTGTCAATCGCAAAGTTGCAGAATTCAGTTCCTGTTCAAACAGAGCTGATTTCCATGGAAAGAAGCAGATCCCATGTATTGTGTCTATGCTCACAAAAGATTTTTATTTTCCACAATAAAGAGTTCTTTATCATCTGATATAGAAACTAAAAGAATTAAACTGATGTTTTAATTGTTTAATTCTGAACAATTAATAATGTTTATTCCTTGGTGCCCTGGTTGCATTAAAACCTGTAAAGATGTTTCAGTTTATAGAACAACTGAAATGTATACAAACATATAGACTTAGTAATACAGACATTCCAATTTAGAAAATGAAAAAAAAATTCCATTTGATTTGGAATAATTTTGAATAAGAAATATGAAAGACTCAGTAACTTAGAGTTGCCAAAATAATTGGCAGGTAAAAAGTAATAAAATGTACAATTTTCAGAATAAATGGTTAATTTTGGTAACAATGTTACATCCTATTTGTAATTAAACATGCATACCAATAATTTATATTGGTGTTAGTTGGAACTTATTCCAAACCAGTTTATTTAAGACTGGATTGTATTGTCATTAAGTGAAGTTTTTCAAAATAGTGTGAAGACTTAAACTGTCAGTAGGACTAATCTATTGATATTAGAATTGATTTCCTGGTAATTATCAATTTATATATTTACTATCAAATACAAAATGCTCAGTGACAGACTTTCAAAGTTTACTCACAGCATTTTGGCTCCTTTAGAACACCAGCAATATCTTAAATGGGCTTAAATTTAAAAGATGACAAAAGGTGCTTGGAATTTGATTCAGAATTGGATCTTGGATTTCAGTTTGTTGTACAGTCGTTGTGGTTCTTAAATTGTAGCACGTAATCTTGTATATTCTAAAAGGCATGTAAAAGTATGAGCCTAATTTCTAATTTTGAATGTATAGTTTTTAGAAATATGAACCGTTTTAAAAATAGAATAAAAGAAGCAGTGTAAAATGTTTTCACTTACAAATTAGATTAAGAATTTTAAACTTAGTATGTTGGAAGCAATCTTCAGGCTGAATATACTATATATCATTACAGTCTTCCATACAGTCTTGGAATCCTGGATTTAGAGAAAGGCTTTTAAAACTTAAGCTAATATAATGTTCCTGTGCAATTCAGACTTTGAGGATCTGCAACACATGTCTATTTTCTTTTAAGAACCTGAGGAAGAAAGGTAAGGCTGGCCCATTGTTTAATAATCCTTGCTGTTAAATTTCTCATACTGCTTAAAATCAATTTATCTTCCTGCAACTTAACTTTGTCCCGGTTAAATATTTGCTCTTTTCTGTTTGAGTGCCTTCAGGTGTTTGAAAAGTATCATCATGCCATCATCAGTTACATGGGCACTACATGCTTCTCAGACTTTTGGTTAAGATCAAGCGTAGTTACCTGGATTAAATGTTTTAGTGTCCTTAGCTTTTTCTTGTTACTTGTAACTTATTTTCCAAACTCTTGGTATCTTCGTTACTTTCTTCTTGAACCCATTTCAATCTAAATCTTTCTTAAACTACGTCTCCTCAAACTGAGTATAGTATGCCAGATGAAGCAGGAGATGAAGTGAAATCTTTTACAGCTCCTACCATTGTATACTCAGTTTCTCATCAATTATTGCCAAAGTTCCTTTACTAATCTGTTCTCTGTATTTGAGATTTATATTGCTTAAATGCAAAATTGCTGGATTAATTTTTGATTTAATCTGATTGTCATTTTATCAAAGTAAATTGGCAATGTCTATTATTGTTAGATCTTCTACCAGAATGATAAAGATCCTATCTATGCTGTCATCTAACCCGTTGATAACAATTGCTGAATAGAACTAGAATCTTGAGCATTTATTAGCATAGTAAATCAATGAGTTAAATTTGAGAATATTTTGATTATCATCTTTACACAGATTAATATCCATTTTCATTAAACCAATTTTCCAACCAAAATGGGGCATTGCTAAAATGTAAAAAAAAATTGCATTAGGTAAAGGTTTCCCCTGCCAGTTGTAGTCAACTCTAGGGGCAGTGCTCATCTCTGTTTCCTGGCCAAAGAGCCAGCATTTCTCCGAAGACACTTCCACAGTCATGTGGACAGCATGACTATATGCTGAAGCATACAAACACTGTTACCTTTCCATCGAAGGTGGTACCTATTTATCTACTTGAATTTTTTACATTATTTCAAACTGCGAGGTTCGCAGGAGCTAGGTGGACAATGGGAGCTCATCCCGTTATGCAGCAGCTCTTGGGTCTTGAACTTAAACTGTTGACCTTCCAGCAGACAACCCAGCATCTTTATGCAAATTCCATGCTGGTCTCTACTAATTGTGCATAACTCAGATCCTTCAAGCTGACATTGCTTTTCCTCAGTATTAAAGGATTAATTAAATTAGATTTCCTAATCTAGTTTCTCAGATTTTCCACTTTTTTCTTTTGAAAGATCAGGATTTTTGTTGCCTCCATTGCAGTGGGTCTCATACATTCATGGGAGTTTTTAGAGTGATAGGCTAAAATTCTGAGAGCATATCAGGGAACTCAGAAAAACATCAGGTATTAAAGAATACCTAGCACACATCTGACTCCTGAAAACATTAACTCATTTAAAGTTAAATATTTTCAGGATAATTCCTTAGCAATCTTCAACTACAATATAATACTGCTTCCTCAACATTTATATTGACTTAGAATCTTAGTCTTTTGACAGAGACAAACATAGGAATTCAGCAGGCTGCTTTCTTGGTTATTTGTTAACATTCTACCATTTTAATTAATCCAGAAGGCTTTTCAGATACCTTGATTATTCTTGGCAACTTTTGCTGGCCTCAACTTGTTTTGAGTTTTAACTTTCTAGAAAGTGCTGCTGGGTTCACAGATCTTGCTAAGACAAAGTAGGATTTGTTTCTAGCTTTGTGAGAAGAATTGGATCAGTGAATAAACAATGGCTTATTTTAGGGTAAATCTTAAATCATGGTTGTTGGCTTATTGATTGCAACCATGGCTCTGTGTGATCAGTAGAGAGGTTAATAATTTCTTTGTGATTTCTTGCTTCTTCTTGGATTCTCATGTGTCTTGTTTCCTAATCAATGTCTCATAACCAGCTGTAAGAGGTTCAAAGCAATACAGGTAGTCCTCAACATATGACTATAATTCAGCCCAGAATTGCAGTCATAAGTCAAGGCCAAGTGACCAGGAATAATTTACAGCCTTTTTTTCAGCAGTTGTTAAGCAAATGTTGCAGTTAAGTGAATACTGCATTTGTTAACAGCTCAGTCATTAAGCAAACCCATTCATTTGAATGGATGTTTTTTTACTAGAAACCAGCAGAAACAGATGCTGTCACTGTCTGTTTCCAGACACTGGCAAAAAAATATCACGAATCACAGTCACATAATTGCGGAATGCTGCGACAGGTTGGAAAGCTGACTCAACCAGTATGTGATCACGTGACAGTGAGGACATGGCACATTTATGACAGCCAGAGGGTGCTTCATGGGCCATAAAGCACCATTCTATTGCTGTCATAACTTCAAACTATCATAAAACAAATAGTTGTTAAGCAAGGACTATCTGTGACTCCTGAAAAGGGGGAAGGAAAATGAATCAAGAATTGACCAAATTTGTGGTTCATTTCTGATTTATTTGACATAAAAATGGCTAAAATACAACAGTATATAGCTAGACATATTTTGGAATTCAGACCAGAAATTTCAACAAGTTTCAATTATTAAGTCTTCCTTAACCAAGTACTACAGAATATCCAATTCTTTTTTTCTCCAAGGTCTTTAAAGAAGTACATTGCCAAAAAGGCACATCAGAAATTCATTAGGGATTCTCTGTTTTAAAGAAAGCCAGATTGGTCAAGTGGCTAAGGCACCAGGCTAGAAACCCGAAGCTAGTGAGTTCTAGTCCTTCCTTAGGCACTGTTATAAAAATTATAAAAGTGGGATATAAATAAACAGACTTTCTCTGTAATTTGCACTAAATATCTGCAAAACAAAGCTTTTACCTCTTCTGGTAGACTGTAGAAAGAAAAAGCTGACATTTTTTCCAGGGCAGTTGGGTTTACTCTGTGCTGGTCTTTGTTGTGATCATGATCACCAATACCATAGTATACAGCAATAGATTCTTATTCCAACGGCTGCAGAAAATACAAGTGGATGGGACAAATAAAAGATCAAGAGTGTTGTAGTAGTGGTTATATGTTTTGTGGAAAAGAAGGTCTTAAGCAAGGGAGATTCCCAGACTATAGGTTTCTATCCCTACAGGGCTTCCTGAACCATAGGTTGGTACTTCAGTAGTGAGCCCATAGTGTGTTTGCTTGATAAGCTGTTTGTTTCTCAGTTTATGACTTGCTAAATAAATTAGTTGTAGAGTAAATGTGCAGTAATTAATCTTTTTAAAATATTTATCTCATGCAAAAGTGATATCAGAAACTTGACTACCGTTTCAAGGAATGTTTAATTTATTAAATACTTGCATTTTTGGCTATTTGAATTTTCATATGAGAATCTAATAAATTTTATACATTGTTTTAATCACTGAGTGAATGTGTCTTTTTTTAACTGTAAAAACTTAGGACATTGCAGATATCAACCAGTATGCATTTCAGGCAGTAGAACAATCTTAACATACAATTATGCCTCTTTAAATAACAACTACCTATAATTTATTATGGTACAGGATAGGGTACTATGCAGTGTACTATGGATGTAAGTGTACATAAAAGGCAAAAAGCATGAGTTTCTTACTAAACCTGATAGCACTTCCAACATATAGGGAATAGTTTTATTTATCACTCTTCATATAGCTTTCTTTTACTAATTCTTGGTACCATATGACTTATTAATAACCATAAATTAATATTAGGCCAATTGATGCAAGCTGTGTTTTATACACACAGTGTATTTGCAAACAGTGATACAAAGCTTTGTGTGCTTGATTGATTAATAAATTGATATGGCTTCCAACTTGAACAACTATAATGCTCAGTTGTATACAATAAGCAAGCTGCAAACAAATCAGAGTTATAAACAATAGAAATTAATAGGAATCAGGATCCCAAATTTACTTCACAACTATCCTGGCCCCAATACCTGATTTTGTAGTTTAAAAAATAATAAATTACGTGGAGGGGGGTTGTTCCCTTTTTGCTTTATGATATTCTTATGCTAACACCATTACCAGTATAAAGGATTACTTTTTATTTCATCTACGTGACTGGAGTGTTGTCTGTATCCACAGGGTGTCAGTAAAGATAATGAAAATGTTGTGAAGAAGGGAGAAGGGATCCTGTGCAAAATAATCATAAACTCTATTCCTATTATCAAAGTTCCCATTTACCAGTTTGCCTATGTTATATGTTTTTTTCCATGGGAAATACGCACACTGTTAGAAGGATTTCAAATGGTAATTCCTCTCTCATAATCAGAACTCATGGTTCTATATACCTTCCTGATATCATTGCAGAGTCTTTCATGGGGTATATAAGAATGCATTAAAAGAATGCATGAAGTGCCACCCTTCTTGGAGAAACAATTATACATAAACTGATAATAGTTCGACTATAGATGCCCTGCAGATATTTCTGACTAAAAAGCCGTAATCTCTTGCTACTAGCTTTCATGGGAATTTAAATCCCAACATTTTGGTAGTACCTAGCTAACAAGGCCCTAACATTTCAGGGATTTATATTAACAAAAACCATTTAACATACTTTCAGTTGCCAGCCAAGCATACTGTGTCTTAAACAACTATTTGAAGAGTTTTACCTGGACTAATTCACCTTAGGAAAATTAATAGCTCCTCAATCACTCTATTGATGTCAAACTTCAATGCAATCATTATTAGCATGGCTCACTGTAGCCCAGAATTCCAAAATCAATCCTCAGTCTCCAAAGTTAATGAATGACAGGGTTGTTTAGGTGCTAAGTCATTTCCGACTCTTCACGACCTCACTGACCACAGCACGGAAGGCCTCCCTGTCCTCCACTGTCTCCCGGAGTCTGCCCAAACCCACACCCACCATATCGATGATGCTACCTAACCATCTCATCCTCTGCCATCCCCTTCTCCTTTTGCCTTCAATCTTTCCCAGCATTGTGGTCTTTCCCAATAAGTCCTCTCTTCACATTAGGTGGCCAAAGTACTTCAGCTTCAGCTTCAATCTGTTCTTCCAATGAACAATCAGGGCTGATTTCCTTGAGGAAAATAACAGGGTTATGCTACCTTAATTACCCACAATATTTCTCTGGTTTTGAGCCTACTCATATAACTACCCAAGAATGTTTTGTTGTTGTTCACTTGCGCAGTCATTCCAACTCTTTGTGACCCCATGGACTGCATTACGCCAGGCCCCTCTGTCTTGCACTGCCTCCCGGAGTCTTCCCAAG
>JANHZU010002891.1:124917-135146 GCA_032468055.1 Acrochordus granulatus
CTAAGTGATACACCATAGCTTATGATCAATATCCTATCAATAACTAACTTCACACCACATAGATAACACCAGAGGTAAATAAATTATCTTACGCGTTAGTGTGACCTGAGAGCAAAGTCTGAGATGTTTCTTTAATAGGTGGTTGTGTATGTTTCCTTGAAAAGCTGATTGAATTACTTTTTCTATGACCATTATCAGTGTCTTGTGAAATTTATATTTTATTATGCTTTGTGGGAATTTGTATGCTTTGTTAGATTTGGTCTCAGGTTTCATCTCTGACTTGTAGAGTTTTTTGGCCAAAGTTACTCACCATAAATATCAACTCAAGTTTGGTAAAACGAATATTGAAACAGAAAAAGAAACACAGAAAAACAGAAAACTTCTCTTCATCTCAGAGTCCAAAAGGAAAGAAATCTGATTGTTTTTTAAGCTCTTCTGTCCTGTGAACAAAGAGGAAATTAAATTACTCTTCAGGAAAGCATATATAAGGTTATAATCTCCTCTCTGCTGTGGCTTCTTTTGATTCAGGTGAGTAAAATATCTCTTTGTAAGACTGGGCCAGAATTGCTGAAATCTATTCTGTAGCCCTCACCCCTGATTTCTTTCAGAGTCAAGAGCCATATGAGCTGTCATGGCTGTCCTCAGATCATGTTCCAGGGAAGCTTAGTGCAGGTGAAGAGACCAATATGAAGTAACAGCCTTGCCTTATTACTGTAGTCTGTTTGTTGAGTCAGGGGAGACTGAAAGCTAACAATTTATGGGATTGACCTGAATTCTTGCCTAGTTTGCCTAGTATGCTAATGCCTCACATGCCTGAATGCAGATGGTGACAGGGAGGCTTAATGCAGGTCAGCAGATGTAGCAGTCCACAGGTTGTCATCTTTGCTTTTGTGCTTTGTGTCTTGAGATGGTATTTTAGATTTCTTCAGTTCAACCTCTCCCCCTTTTTAATGTAGTCTGTGTTTTGCCTAAGTCACAACATCCATTTGGCAAGTGGATGTGCTGAAAGACCTTTAAAGGTATTTAAAGTGACACTGCCAGTCGTGACCGACTCTAGGGTGCAGTGCTCATCCCTGTTTGAAAGCTGAAGAGCCAGTGCTTGTCCGAGGATACTTCCGTGGTCATGTGGCCGGCATGACTAGATGCTGAAGGCGCACAGACACTGTTACTTTTCCCACCAGAAAGGGAAGGGAAGTACCTATTTATCTATAAGGGTGGTACCTATTTATCTGCTCGCATTTGCATGCTTTCAAACCACTAGGTTGGTGGGAGCTGAGGTGGAACAGCAGGAGCTCGCCCTGCTGCGTGGCAACACCAGGTCTTAAACTTCGGCTGCCGACCTTTCAGCTGGCAAACTGAGCTCTTAACTGCTTGCACCATTGCGCCTCTTTTGAAAGACCTTTAGGTGAATGTAAAATACATGTTCATATATATATTTGGGAAAGGATACTAAGACAGTAAACCACAGAAAGTGTGATGGCTATAATGATAGGTATCAGCAGACAAGAAGATAGATTCCCACCCAGTTTTTGTTCCACTGCTATTTATATGGCTTTAAAGGTACATTGGATAAATCCATAGAAGATACATCTTGGGCTTCCAAAATAATCTCCTTGTGTTATCGACACCTGCATCTGTCAACCTGAGCTGCTGTTTAAGCACCCAGATGTCCAGGGCCACTGCTGAGATGATACAAAGCTCATCAGTTGTTTGATGCCAATTGGCTGCTCTTTGGGAGTAAAGGAGTCATTCTGCTTTGTTTAATTGATCAAGCAATTAAATTGCCCTGACAGCTCACTTGGCTTTCACCTAGGTCTTGAATACAACATTGCAAATGCCAGGTAAAGTCAGGATAGAAACTAATGTTGATTTCATTTAAAATTAAATCAAGGAAAACAAATACATGAACATGAATTTGAGCAGACTCTGGGAGGCAGTGGACAACAGGGAGGCTTGGTGTGCTATGATCTATGGGGTTACAAAGAGTTGGATACAACTTAGCGACTGAACAACAACAACAAATAAATATAAGTCATGTGATTGCTCCCCACATATTTAAAAAAAAAATTAACATTTACAATATCAAGAATTTTGCCTCTCTGCTCTACAAAAAAAGGACTTGCTGCCTCCCATTCTTACATAGAGTTCTCCTTCCATGTATCACAACTGAAGACTAAGGTTTTACATTATTTCCATGTTGCAGGAACATAATGTTTGTTGTAGGAATTAATAACCCCCTAATAACATATATGAGAGCCTGGAGACAATAAGCCATGATAGGATGAGTATAAACCTAGAATATCCAGACATTTATTTTGGAAATTGATGAATTAGAGCCCTTTGGGGGGGGAAAACTGTTAGAGTGTAGTTGAATATGTATTAATAGTTTGTAAAGTCCTGTATAAAACCTCTGGAGGTCCTGTTTCTTGAATTTCTATGTTCCTTTTCTGTCTATGCTCCAGTGTTGATGCAGAGATGCTAAAATTACATTAAGTTGTAATTCTTCATCCCATGTACATCAAAAATCTAAGGCTTGATGTTGGTTAATAAATCAGAATCAATTTGTCTTGATAACCAAGAATAAGACAAAAGTATCCAGTTCTGTTATACAAGAAAATTCTAGCCTATTGCAAAGCAAGATTTTCTTGTTGCAAGGGAGCACTGCGTAGCTATAACTTCTTTAATTGGTGTTGATGAAGATTCTCAGTCATCCAGGTAGAATTGTCTGGAGGTTGAGTCATGGCAACTGGACATTTTTCTTGTTGGTTAGAAGTGTTTTGCTGCTTCTCCAAGTAACTGCTTCAGTCTGAAAAAAAAGTTGATTAGGGGACCCCATATGTGACTTCCAGGGTGGCTTCATTTCTCACTTAACCTGATTAGGCTCATTAGATGGACAATAGGAGATGTGAGTAGGTAGAGAGTCTTTGGGATGTAAATGTTCGACTCCTAAATCCTTTACTCATCCTCAAGTGGGTCCTTAAATGTGACCTCCCTCGTGAACTTGTGAAGTGGTCTTAATCTTCCTGGGGACTAATGAAAAGAGTAGTATGAAAAATGGGGGACAGGTTATGTCTGAGGCCTCCACCTCTGTTGAGGGAAGGATTTTCCATTTTGGCATAGAGGGATTCCTTCACTCCTCTCTCAGACCACCTATCTTCTCTGTCCAAAATGTGAACATTAATGTCTTCAAATGATTGTCTTTTTCTTTTAGATGGTAAATTGCTGATTGGGTCCTGTGGTGTTACTTCTCCCATGCTGGGCCATCTTCTTATGCAAAAGCTGTTTGGTTTCTCCAATGTAGAGCTCAGAGCACTTCTCACTGCACTGGATTACATATGCTTACATTGCTCTTCTTATGTTTTGGTGTTCAATTTTAAGGCTGGATAAGCCTCTCTCTCAATGGAGAAAAACACAGATATGTGATGTTTTCCAAATACCCATTTTAGCTTCTTCACTATGTAAGGAATAAGGTTCTTCTGTTGACTCTGACTCTCAGACTCTGTCTGCCGTTCTTTTGTTGGATCTAAACGCTGATTCTTTAATTGGTGTACAAATAATTGATTGCTAGGATATGTGTATGACTACATTTTGTTTATTTGGTAGAAAGAATTCTAACACAAGAGCCAGACTTTTGTAGGGAAATAGATTATACAACAAGCTTTTTATATACAGAAAGAAGACATTCCAGGCTGTTGCTTTATAAAGATTATAAAAGCTTTGTATTATTCTTGACACAGTTGTCTTAATACTTTTGTTAGTAGAGGCACTTGCTGAGACCTGTTTCTCATGTTACAGGTGCACTGTTCTGAAATATATTCCACTTTGTAAATACATGAAAAAGTAATGGAAAGTTTTATAAGAAAGGGCTGTTCGGAATTAACACAGTACAAATTAAACATCTTTGTGTTCTTCTCTCAAGAAGGCAGAGGTGATAGTTATTTTTCGTGCTGTCAGTCCAAAGGGAAAACCTTATTTTTATGACAGAGTAGATTACTTATTTCATGTACAGTAAAGCATATGATGGACCTTCTACTTTTGTCTTGGTATGGAAGTCACAGGGAACAGCAAGTACTGCTAATGTGGCTGATGCTGCCTTCCTTTTCATGTTTCTTCTAACTATTGTTCTTTTGTCCTTAAACCATGCTATGTTTATACCTCATATAAACCTATGAGATCATTAAGTTTGCTGATCTCCATACCCAGCCAATTGGTCCTTCACATTGCTGCATCTCACAATCCATGTCCTGGGTGGCAAGGAGTTAATCTCTCGTTTGCTTTTCATCCAAAGCAGAGTTATTGTCAGAATTTGCCAATTAGCCAGACGTTTTCCTTCTTCTGGCATATCAGTGACAGACTGCCAATGGTGGTAGTGTGAGAGTGCTGGAAATGCTCCAAGCAGGGTTTCTCCCATTTGTGACAAGATTCTTTATGGGATTGTCCCAATAAATTCTGGAGAGAAGATATTGAGATATTCTGTATAGCCTACGTAGCTACACTTAATGTAGTATGCATCCACAATTCTTATTCAAGTACTTCTAAGATATGAAAGGGAAGAGAGATTTTCTCTCTTTTATTATTTATTATTTTAAAAGACTTAAATAGCCACACATATTGTAACAACCATAAGCAGTGCTCAAAGCAATTGTCAACTACTGTGAAACCTCCAGATATCATCCATCATGAATCATTTGAAGTATTTTGCATGTTCTACCCAACTGTCAGGTCCAAGCCCAGTCAGTGACTGAAATCCAATCCTTTATTTGCTTATACCTAAGAGGTATAATCTTGCCAAATCAATGTTATAATGTTTTAAGGTACTAATACAGTATATCATGAGAGATTCTAGGGTGTGGTTAACTTATACCTCTTCCCCTTCTCCTTATCCAGCTCTGGACCGTGCAGTTTCTTGATCTGAATCTCTTTCTGAAAAAGCTCTAAGTTGGCCAAATTTTCTCCCTCTGTGGCTGCAGGTGCACATTCCATCACACCACCTGGGTGTTATGAGGGATGTCCAACAAAGCTGCAAGGTGGGCTGTATTAACCTATATGGATAGCAGGAAGCTTTAGCTTTGCACACATGTATTTTCCAGATATTGTGGCAGAGGGGTTAGAAACTTCTGCTTTTATTTTAATTTAGCTAAGCTTCCTCCAAAGTGACCATTCTGGTTCAATTAAACTGCAGGCTTACTAGTAAACTAAGTTCATTTACTTAGATTCAGTAAATACACAACTAGATTCTGTCCTTGTATCAATCATAATTTAAAATATACCTTATGGAAAGTTCAGCTAGTTTACAAGCAAAAGTAATTTTCTGATTGATTCCTCAAGGTTATCCTGAAGGAAGTAAAATTAATAATTTAGTTTAACATTGCAAGTGAAACAGTTTGTTTTACTCCTTCCTGAAGAACAGGTCTCATAAATCCTGATCTTATATGGTACATATAAGGCATGTGGTATACCAGAATTTGTTAAACTACATCCTCCTTTATCCCAGGCATTGTGTATGTTGGGTAGGGCTGATAGGAAGTATAATCTGACAGCCTCTGGCCTTAAACATTCTTATGTGAGCCATCTAAAAACAGTAGCTGCTTTGAAGCTCTTCTTTTGAAGTTATTTGATGTGGTGGAAATAATGTACAGAATGGTAAGCCAGCAGAGAATTTGTTTTTTTTCTTTTAGAACAATGCTCAACTAATTAATTTATTTTTGGTGTCTTTTTGACCAAACAAGGAAAACACCCTGGAAGTTGTGGTCTAATTCTTGAAATATTACCTGTCTACATTCTAAGCATATGTGTTGATCTGGTGTTAAGTCAGTTCTATATTTAACTCTGCCCAACATATCAGTTTATTTTCCTGAAGCATGACAGCATCCATTCAAAGGTTATGACATTCCTGATTCATATAAACATGCAGTATATGCTGTCTAAAATTTTGCTGATGTGTTATGTTGCAGGTTCATAATGTATTATACTGTTTGCTCTCTAGACTCTGTTATGGTTTATGGTACCTAATATATGATTCTAATCTCAGTAAAGTAACCAAAAATAGATTGGTGTATTTTAGTCAAAGTATAAAGGCCCAGCAATCTGATCTGTTCCATGTTCATTCACCAATGAACTCCCACTGAGTTCCATAGATAACTCAGTTCATAAGCTAAGTATATACCTCCTTAGAAATCTTACCAGTCTTAGTTTTAACATATTTGTCCAGTTATGTGTGCATAAAACATCAGTGCTGAAGGTCTCACTGATAACGTATGAAAAAAGTTGAGGATACGCTTAGCTCTTCCCTTACGATTAGCAAGATTACTTCACTTTTCTTATGGGGATATTCTTAAGCCAAAGGTATGTTGGAAATTGTCAAGAGCTGTAGATGTTCCACTGATTGAGTATAAGGTAAATGTTCATAAGGGCTAACAAGTTAGCCATTCAGGGAAGATAAACCAATGTTAAAACTGCTTTTTATAAGGTCCTGGAGATTGTCTTACTGTAAATCAAAAATCAACCCAATCAACTGAAAACTTGCATAACAAATAACAATAATGGACTTCTAGCAGGATTTTTGCCACCAAATATGTCAAATCTTAAATAACGCCATTAGAATTCTACATGCCTTTTTAAAAACATTCAGTATTTATTGGCTTAAGAATTTAATCAAAAGGAAATATAAATATGACTTTCAAAATAATCAGTACTTCCTCTTGCAGAGGAAACAATGCCTGTGGAAAGAATGCGAATGCGGCCATGGCTAGAGGAGCAAATAAATTCGAACAAAATCCCAGGACTGAAATGGGTAAATGAGGTAAGACAAGCCTGAATTTTTAAGCAGTGAAAAATAAACCAGACCATCTTTTCTAAAGCAAGGCTGCAGAGTATTCAAAAGAAATGTTTTGCATAGTTAGTACAAAGAAGCCAACCTTCCTCTGTTAAAATAGCTACATCCTTTGGAAGGCTTGTTTTGGCATTTGCTGCCTAAAAGATTTGCTTAGCCTTAATAACAAACACTGTCCTTACCTTGGTCAAACCACTGTTTATAATTCTGATTCATAGAGCAGAGATAAGCCAGCCACCTGATTCAGATACAACTAGAAACTTTGCCCTTTTTAAAACAAAAACAAAACAAGGAAATATCCAGTTCTGTGATCTCTATAAAAAGCAGGAGAGATTTCAGTTTGGCTTTTTGTGTGACACTTTCCATAGTGTTTGGACTATGGGATAGATGAAACTGACCAGCGGGATTTGTTAATGTTCTCCCTCAAATAGTTGTCATGGTTCTCAGTTACTAAAACTTGAACATTTCTTTTCTTCTAGGTACAATTCAAAGCTTAACAAATCAAAAATCAATAAAATCTAAAAATGTTTTGAAAGTATAATAATAAAAAGCATCTCAATCTTAAAAATCATTGATTCATCCTACAGTATGTGCTAATTGTATATTATTTTGAGAGAGTACAATTTGAAACCATAAAGGGCTACCTCATCAGCATAATATGTTTAAGAATTTAAATCAATGTTTTTCAAATTTGGCAACTTTAAGATGTGTGGACTTCAGCTCCAAGGATCTCCCAGCCAGCATGAAATTCAAACATCTTAAAATTGCCAAGTTTCAGAAACACTGATTTAAAAATTCTGTCTTCTTGGCCTTCCCAGAATATTCTTATCATCTCAACTTCTCTGTCTTCCTTTTTCTAAACTCATTATGTATAAAAAATAGAATATACTCATCATTGTGTTTATTTTCTAAGAATGCTGATTGTGGTACGTGAACAAAAGAAGCAATATTATAAGAAAAGTAAATGCTTCTGGCAGAATATCAGATTCCCGTTAAAAATAATAAAATCTTTAAAAAATATTCAGAGATCTAAAAACCTGGCAGCATCCAGAGATGTGTCTTCAAACATTTGGTGCTCCTTGGTGCCTAGTTGTCTAGCTTTGCTATAAGGATCTAAGTGTATGAGCTAATCCTTGTTGATGTATCATATTTGTTTCCCCACACCACCCAGGAAAAGAAGATTTTTCAGATTCCTTGGATGCATGCTGCACGTCATGGGTGGGATGTCGAGAAAGATGCTCCTTTATTTCGGAATTGGGCCATTCACACTGGTATGGGAAACTTATTTTACTGGGGACGTTTCTCATGGAATTTCTCTATTTCTCTTAGTGATACTACTTTCTGTCGCTTGCTCCATGTGATAAACTCATTAGGGCCATATACATAGTAGCTAAAGTGCCCTCTCTGTTTCAAACGGATAGAGCAGTATTTCTCAGCATTGGCAATTTGAAGATGTGCAGATTTCAACTCCCAAAATTCTCCAGCCAGCATGGCTGCCTGGGGAATTCTGAGAGTTGGAGTCCATACACCTTCAAGTTGCCAGTGTTGAGAAACACTGGGGCAGGGCGTCCTTTAAGTATGGCAAAATCATGTAAATATCAGATGCATCCATGTGCTTTGCTCCTGAAAATTGATTTCTGAAGTCACATGAATTCTCTTTTTTTATAATGTATTTTACTTATTTTCAACAAAGTAAAAAAGAGTACAACATATAATAAAAAGACAAAGCAGTAAGACAGTAACTAAAAACAATATGACAAATAATGTAACAAAATATAAAATATGCACACACACCAAAAAAACTATACCAAAAAAAAAGAAAAATAGACCCTCCCCATGACTCCCACCCAGTTCTGATTGAATCTCTGATAAATCAATATTAAAAAAAAGTTTTCCTCTCTCAATCTAATCTAATTAATATAATAAAAGCTATATACTATAATAAACATTTTCTTTCTGTTGTTGTATATCCATATTTTAATTATCTTAATTTATAATCTGCACAATATTTCATCCAAACATATAAACTTGTCCCAAAATCACCAAATTCATCCATGAAGATTCCTTTGTTCAAATTTACCAACAGAAAATTCCAGAATGATTTCCAATGTGTTAAAAACTTCTTTATTGTCTTCATTCAGGAGAATTACCAATTTTCAGGTAAATTCAGGAGAATTACCAATATAAACATGTTTCATTCAGGAGAATTACCAGTATAAACATATTTCAGTCTTTTTCATCTCTCTCCTCTGGAAAGCCTCATATGAGATAAAGCACAACCTTCAGTAGCAATGTCTTAAGACATCAAATCCAGTCCACAGCTCATTAAGAACTCGCGTATCAAAACACTCCTTACACATTAAGTTGATAAATTCAGATAACCATACCACCGAAATCCCAGATCATCCTCAGAAATCTTAATGTTTGTCTCAGCAAAATTAGTTCTTTGCCCATCCTTACAAAATTCCCTTGAAAATATTTTTGCAATATTTATTCAGCAATAAATTGTCTTACAAATTGAACTAAACTATCCCCAAGCAAATAACCTTCCACAAGAATCAAATTCAGTTCAAGAATTCTATTTAAATCACCAGTTAGCGCATCTTTTGTTCCACCTGTTTTCTCTGGAGATCTCCCGCATCTGAAAAAAATCTCTTTCTCCCATAAACCCAGCAATACTTGCTTAAATGCAAATTTTTCCTCTAACAACTTCATTTCTTCAACTCCTAAACCAAAACTTCCCATTTTTCCCTTTATTAATATAGATTTATATTCAGATTGACTCATTTTATAGTATTCAACTTCTGACTTTTGTTCTATTTTTCCAATATTCCCCTCTATTTTCCCCTCTAAAAATAGTCAATTCAGCAATGCACTTCTGTCACGTGCCACTGTTATTACCAGGCAATAACCAATCCTCAGTAAAAAAAAAACAGTATAAAGTAAACAAAGAAGCTAATGGTATTCAAAATAAAGAAGGAAAAATTGACTCCTTACTTCAAATAATTGCAGTTCAAAGTATCAAATACATGTTAGCATTTCTACTTCAAAAACTCTGTATCTTCCAGGAATTTAACACAGCAGACAGTCCAAGATTCAAACAAACACATTCCCACACACATAAGGAATTAATTGCCAATCCATCCTCCTTGCATGGAATAAATCTTCCAGAAGCAGATAAGCCTTTCAACAAAGCCCAAAATACTGTGATTCAATAAGGCAAATAGCATATAATTCAAACAGGGCTGAACCCTTAGCTTTCAAAAAATAAAGCAAAAAAAAAGCTAAGACCAGATTGGCATCCCTAGATTAAAAGGCAACAGCTCGACTACAATCATCTTCCCAGCTCCCCAAATTGCAGGCACCCAGTTTAGAAGGATTCCTGTCTCTTCTGTCC
>JANHZU010002891.1:161758-176815 GCA_032468055.1 Acrochordus granulatus
GTGAATATTTTTGGGGGCATGGAACAGATCGTCCGATTTTCTGTTGTTTTCAATGGGAAACCTTGTTTCGCTTTAAGAGCATTTCGCACTAAGAGTGTTCTTCTGGAATGGATTAGTCTCGTCTTGTGAGGCACCACTGTACTGCTTTTTGAGTACATGGTCTGGCCAACATCTTTCCCTTTTGGGGTAGGGTACAGAGCATTCTCCCTGATTCCATAGGTTTCCTTGATGGAATTAATTTAAATGGCAGTCTTGGAGTTGCTACTTTCAAATCCTTTGCAGGCTCATGGATTTCCTCTTTTGGAAAGATATGGTGTAGATCAGGGCTGCCAATCTTGGCAACTCTCAGAATTGGTCAGCCAGTTTGGATGGTGATATCAGTACCAGTTCCAGGGAGGACCTTCTCCAAACTGTTCTGAACATACTGGAAAACTTAATTCCCAAATCTCAGGGATAAGCTAGAATGGATCATATTCCTTACAGACAGACCTTGTTTAATGACCACACTTGGGGCCAACAGTTTGGTCATTAAGAGAGGCAGTTGCTAAGTGAAAAGTTCATGATCATGACTATGATTTTACTTCATTTTTCCTTTGCCACTTGCTACTTCCTTCAGCTGAACTACGGTGCTTTCTCTTTCTCTTTGAGGAAATTTTGATATAGAGTAAATAAGCAAGTGAAAATAAGAGTAGAGAGACACTGCAAAAGTCATAAATGTGAAGACTGGTTGCTGAGGTTTTTTAGCACCATCATAATTTTGAATGGTCATTAAATGAGGCAGTTACTAAGTGAGGACCACCTGAATTGTTGTATCAGTTTGTAGTCTGGTGTAGTCTGGTATATGTTTATCTAACCTCAATTCCTGTGTAGCATTAAGGCGAGGAGGAGGAGCAAAACTCTTGAGACTTAAATTTCTTAGTATTAGAAATATGCACAGAAACTCAATTTCCCTTCTAGAATCAAGATGGCCAAATCAGTTGGGAAGAAAAAGCAGTTTCCCTGGTGAAAGCATTTGAATTAGAGCTACCAAATTTGGACAATCAATAGATGGTGGCAAATAAGTAATTTTTTTTCTCTATCTCTTTTCTGACAGCTAGCAGCCATTTGGATCTTTGCAACCCCAGCCTGAGAGACTCAATTCACACACAACTCTGTGCCTGCTTGGAGAGAAACCCCGAAGTATCTTTAAAGAACGCTGACACCTCGTGGCGACACCCTGCTCAGACATCCTGGCCTCTGACGAGCTAGCCCGTCACGAGTTCTCCAAACCAGTGCCCAGTCCTGACTGAGCTAATGAGTTACAAGAACAAAGCACCAACACTTCAGGATAAAGGAGATAAAGGCCAATGTTGTGTTGGGAAGTCGGACATTCATAACACTGCTGGTTCCTCTGGTATCGTTTCTCGCTAAACGTGACCAGGGTAGAAATCAACCCCAGTCAGGAATGCTTGTAGGTGCCAGCAAGGTTGCTGCACAGAAAATGGAACTGATGCTCCTGAAAATAAAATCAAAACCAATTGATGGAAAATACAGGGAGCAGATTGCAGCTAAACATTTGGCGATTCCTTCCATTGGAAATCATTATTTGACAGAGGATTGGACTGAAAAGCTGACTTTGTGTGGAATACTGTATGCAAGCACAGGCTGTCTGTGGGAAAGCTATAGATCACTTGAAACTTTTAAACTTTGTGACCCTTTAAAATGTTAAATGAACTCGTGCAACCCTTCTTCCTGACTAAAACTAATGATTTAATTTGAGCTAGGTTTAAATAAGAAATTAACACTTTTGATAATTTATTTGTAGTCTATGTATCAAGAAAAACAATCATAGAAATTTTCAACTGAAGAAAATAAAACAATTTCACTGAGATAACCCAAAGTTCTGTCCATTTCAATAGTTCTGAGAACTCCAGGTCCCCAAAATACATTATGATTTAATCAAAGCAAATTACAAATATTTGTCACTATTGCTGACATAACAGTTTGTAATACGTACCTTTCAACATCCTGTAAAATAAATATGCAAGTATAAAAAGGTGTTTCAGATGACATTTAATAACATGAATAATAATTTAAAGAACATAATATTGATGATGGGTCATAGAACCCTTTTTTTTTGCTGAGAAAGTGAAGCAAGTAGAAAACCAGTTCCCAAGTTCAGTAGTACTAAAAGCATGAGTTTGATTTCCATGCCAAGGTGATCATTAAAACAAACAGCTTCTAAATTGCTCACCATCTTCCAGGGTATCATGACCCACATCCAATAACCCTTGATAAAGACATCTCATGATGACATGAACAAAGAATTGACCTAGCTTGAAAAATCAGATTTTTCAAACCCCAGAATTCTAGAGTTGGGGTCCTATGAGAGTTTCAGGGCCAAAAACGTTGACTCAAATCTCAAACGTATGTCAACTTTCTATCACTAGAGTCTTTCCTAAGGTTTTTTTTTAAATCATCCAGTCCTATGGCCTGAAAAAAGTTGAAAACCCCTGCTTAAGAAACCCCTGTAAGAAAGCAGTAAAAGCAAAAAAAATAAGCATTCAGGAGAGTAATTACAGATAGTCCTTACCTAGTGACTGGTCATTTTACAATCCTTGAAAGTTATGATGGCCATGTAATGGGCACAAAATATTGCAAACTGTGCTCACATGACTGCAGAATGCCACAATCATGTTCATGTGTGTTCTGTGATCACATGAATTTGATTCACAATGTGTTTTTTTTTGCATTTTCTGGCATTTTTTGCCAATTTTCAAGAAAAGTAGTACATTCAGATGAATGGGTTAGCTTGACAATTGCTGCAAAAAGGCCAGAAGATTACTTCTGGCCACATGGGTGCCTTGACTTATGACTGCAATTACTTACTTTCATAATTACAGGCTCAGTTCCCGTCATGAGTCAAGGACTAGCTGTAGCATCAAACATCTGGCCACCAGCATACTAGATTTTGAAGCATGAAAAACAAGTGATTCGTTTTAATATTAAGAATGTGGACAGTGTACTTTGTACCTTGAGCCTCAGAAGCAAGAAGAAAATAAACATTTATCCACCAGCTGATAAATTTTTGCCCGAGCTGATCCACCTGAAGCACCTATTTCTTCCAACAATGAACATGGAGCTGCGAAGAATACATTTGCTGTCTGTTAAATAGGCTGGGCGCTTGATAATGGTGATTCAGCCCAGCACTGGGGTTAACCAGCGTAGCCCCAGGGCTGGTCCCAAGCCAGGATAAGTGGGGAGGGCTGCATCAGGAAAGGCATCCAGCGTAAAACCTACGCCAACTAAGTATGTGAATAAACAAACAGATTTCCCTACCGGATCGGTCGAGGCCCGGGTTACCAACGACCGCCAGCGGTACTGTAAACCAACAGGGCACCCCTGGAGAGTGTGTGACTGTTGGACAAGGGAGGAGAAGGAGAGGCGCTGGGCAGAAAGCTTACTACAGCATCTGTTCTCTTAATTATAATTATTGAGCTTATATTATCCCAGCTTGCAACTGTATGGTGAAAGTAAGAGTATAGCTCACATTCCTTCCTCGACGGGAATGGATTTCCTGATCTTTTGAAAAGAGCTAGTGGAAGAATTTTTAAAATATGACAGCAAAACTGAGAAGAACTGAGGTCTTGCCACTCAGGGAGGCAAAAGAAGACCTATGACTCAGCGCCAGAGGCATTTACAAGCATTTTAAAGGTGAAAAGGTAAAGGTGTCCTCTGCCGGTCATGCCCAACCCAAGGGGGTGGCGCTCATCCCCGTTTCATCGCCAAAGAGCCAGCGTTGTCCGAAGACGCTTCCGTGGTCATGACTGCACAGCGAGGCGCACGGAACGCTGTGACCTTCCGACCGGTTTTGTCGACTTGCATTTTGCAAGCTTTCGAACTGCTCGGCTGGCAGGAGCTGGGGCAGGGAACGGGGCTCACCCCTTCACGCGGCGCCTGGGGCTCGAACTTGGGCTGCTGACCTTCCGGCCGACGAGCCCAGCGTCCGAACTGCTCGGCCACCACACGGAAGCTGTCTGACTGTCCCGATGGTGCTCATCCACAGTGTCCGGCTTCCCCCCATCACGGGAGGAGCCTCCAAGCACTGCTGGAAATTACAGTTTGCAACTCCCGGAGGCCCTAAACACACCCAGAATCGTAACTGTTTACTGGCACAGTGACATATTACACTCTCTCTCTATTTTTATTTTTTTCTGTTGTATTTTGTTCATTTATTGTTTTACCACTTGTTATTTTTTTTTAATAATGTAGTATAGTTGCGCTTTGCTCTCTTTGTTTCTTTCTTTTTCTATTATTATTTTTAGAGCAATAAAATACATAAAAAAATCTAGGCCTGCATAGTGCCCTCCGTCCGTCAATATAACATTTTACATGCACAGAGCTATGATAGTACGAGTGAAGCGGGGTCAATGGCTTTGACTATATGGTTTGAATTTTATTACTTTTTTTTCTCAGCAAAAGTCACTCAGCTTGAGAGAAAATGCCAGTCAGCAATACATTTCGGAAATGTTTCGGCCAGTCACTCAGCTCGCCTCGCCTCACAGAATTGTTCTTCTGGGGAAAACAGGAGAAGGAAGGAGTGTTGTGTATGTTTGCTGCCTTGAGTTATTTATAAAAATAATAAAGACGGGCTATAAAAAATACATAATTTTAGCTGCAGGACCATTAAAATGCTGCCAAAAAGACTGGGTTTCCTCATCTACTTCAATCCTGGCTTCCACACCATTCTGGAATTTTCTGAATTCAGAAAATGAATGAACATTCAGAAGATGAAAATGAATACAGTTCTTGTTGCTGATTATGATAATGTGGGTATATTCATGACTACTAACAGGAAAAGAATTTGAAAATGCCGAGGGGCACATCGGTTGTTTAGCAGGTACTTGACAGGTGAGACGGTTTGCAAATACAAGAAGTCGCTTGGATAAAATATGCTCCCATATCAACATTGATCCATTCGTAAACAAATCTCTCCATAAAGTTGCAAATATATGATCTTGACACACACTCATTTCAAACTTTAAGAATAAATATCTTCCTCCAAGTTAAAATTATACTTAGTTGCTGACTGTAGAGGTAAGACTTGACCTGAATTACATTTTCAGATTTATTCACTGCTTGGAAAACTTGAGATCTGGAAAAACAAGACACGGTAGTCATGCTTGCGCGAACCCTTTGGGTGGCAGGGAATGAGCTCGTGGCGCATTCTTTTTCATGCTTTGTTCTTCTGTAATTCGTATTCCCGACTGGAGTGCGAGCAACCGTAGCAGCAAAGTTCAAGACATTCTGGTAACTAGGCTGTGACTTGGAAAGCTTGGCAAGCTGAATTTATGCTGCTGTACCTTTAAACTCTGGGATGGAGCCAGACAACCGTGAGGTCCTGCCCTTGGGGAAAAACAACTCCAGATGCTTTCTTCAGAGCAATGCATCAGGACAAGGAGCACAGAGGCGATCTGGCAAGGCTCCACCCAGCAGCATGGCAGAGCAGGTTGTGTGTCTCCTGTTAGTCCTTACCCTGGCATGCTCATCCCTCGCACGGCCAAAGCTCCTACTGTTTTTGCTTGATGGGTTTCGACATGATTATATCTCCGAGGAAGCATTACAGTCTTTGCCTGGCTTCAGAGAGATCGTCAACAGGGGAGTGAAGGTGGATTACCTCACCCCAGACTTCCCTAGTCTCTCTTATCCAAATTACTACACGCTGATGACCGGTGAGTACCTTCTTAGTTTTTCTTGGCGTCACGCTCATCAGGACCACCAACCTGACGTGCTGCAGCTCCAGTTAGATCACTGATTTCCATCACTCAGCCTGTGGGAAAGAATGCAGACAAAGCTATCTGATGCACATGTGTCTTGGCAAAGGTTAACGGACTTAGTTGAAACAAGCGACGCAGAGTAAATCTGCTTGATGCTCGAGAAAGAAACCTTCAGTGCAAACGCTATCCCATCAGTTGCTGAGAACTTATCACAATTTGAAAGCCCCCGGGGTAAAAATACCACTAGAATGTTTTAAATAAATTTCCCTTTTAACTTTCCCTTAAAGTCACTTTTAAATAAGTGACTGCTGATTCTAGTTATTTCTTTGTATTCGTTTATCATTTAACTTCTAGCACTGTCCATGACTCTTGAGATGCTTAAAAAGATTAAAAACTTGAGTGAAAACGACTTTCCATTTTACTACTAAATCCTGACTTGACTTGTCCTGTAAGAAATTCCTGGCATTATTCAAAAAAATAAATGGTTCTAGAATGCAGGGTATTTTCCCACTTTATCATAGGAATGTAAAAATTCTTCCCATGCTTTTCAAAACAGCTGAATGAGGGATATTTGGCTCTTTGATAAAATGACCATTCAGGTTTCAGTATATTGTAAATATACTTTAATGAGATTACCAGTCCTTTAATAATAAGCAAAATTTGCATGCTTTTTAACTAAACTTAGAAAACCGTGCTCGGATAAGAAATAAATTGTCCTGTTTTTAAATGAGTAATAAATCTGTACTGTTCACTAATAACTATGGTTTTGTTTTTCTTTTGTTCATTGTTTTCTCTAAGCTTGATTTATAGAATACAGTTAGCCTAAAGAGCACTTCGTGTACATTATGAGATGCATCTTCACCTTCTTTGTTTTTCAGCAGACAAGTGTAATTGTTTTCATTCTATCTATCAAAAAACTAAGGTTTGGTCATCCTTAGTAAATTGCCATTTGTCTGCTTTTCTAGAACAGTTTTAATATCCTGATATAAAGCACATGTGCTACTCACCCATCTGATACTTGCATAATAAAAATCTTTGTGAAGCCGGTAGAATATCAGAGTTAAATGAGTTTACACTGGTGCAGTAATAGATGCATTGACATGAGAGCAAATTTTAAGACTTGCAGTTATCAACTTAGGCTGCTGGTTTGTATTTTGTCCCATAGAAAAGTCCTATGCGTTTCATGAGGATTTCTTCAGAACCAGCATTTATGGCCTGTTCTCAAATTTCATTTTTCCTTCTTATTCTGATTGGAAGAGTAGGAATGCCAAACAAGCAACAGGAAATGTTTTCAAATAATAGCCCTCAGGACCTACAGTTAAGAAGCAACACATATGCGTAACTTTTTTAGATGTAAAAGATCTTGAATGCTGAAATAGAGCCTACTTGTTATTATCTAATTGTCACCTCCTGATAAAGAAGTCGCTGTATTTCCTTGAATTAGGAAAAAATAACATCTTGCTGCCCTTGCATTGTTCAACAGTGTCAATATCTAAGGACAGCACTGGGAACTATGAAAGTTGGCCTCATGAAGCGGACAAACTTCTGCTGGCTCAGCTGCAGAAAACTGAAATAAGCAGCAATATACTTAACTTTCTTGTTATTTCCTGTAAATAGCAATGGTGCTATCTTCAAGATAAGGGAGAGGGAGAATGGAATTTGGTTGATAAACAATCTAATAAATGTATATAGCGTAGAGAAGAACTGATGTTGCTCAATACACACAGAGGTCAGAACAATGTATTGGTTTATTCTTAAGCCATAACTTACCACTGTTTGATTCTGGCTTGCTTGAAAACACAATGGCTTCTTCTAGGTGAATTACGGTGTTCCTCAGCAGAACATGCCCATGGATACTGCCCACTTTTATGGCTGCTTATTGAGAATCATTCCACTTTTCCTGAAAGAGGGTTGCTTACAAGCAGCTATCCAAAATATATGCATTTCTGAATGTTAGATAATGATGGCAGTGATTGGTAATGACAGTGGTGAAAGAGACAAAACAATGCTCTGTTGGAAGAATATTAAGACAAGTAACGTAGCTCCTAGTTCAACATTCTTCTGCATGTCTTCTCAAGAATTGTGAGCATTTCATCTCCCAAAATTACCAATTGCTATCTAAGTGACAGTCAAATAACTTCCTGGGTCATCTGACTTACACAAGTTGTTTCACAGCAGGGTTTTTTTCACGTAGTATTTACTTTCAACTGCCTCACAGGCAAGGGAAATTTTTAAACGGAGAATCCTAGATATCAGCGCTCAAACTGACATGAAGTTATTGGCAAAAAACAGATCTTTTAAGTTGGTTGGCTAAAAACAAAACCATTTTTCAGTTTGAAAAGTAACTGTCAATTAATTTGACACAATTCTCAAGAAAGGTTTGTATAGGAGCAAGAATAAGTTGTTCCAAATATGGGCACTTCCACCACCTGCCATATCATAATATGTGGTGCCCCAGCCATTGAAGATAACCGCTCATGTTTTGCTCAGCTGTCAATCGGATGCTCCCATTAAGCTTAGATACTTAAGAGTATCTATTGGATCCTGAAAACAGAGGAAACCCCAACAAATTTCTTTCTTAAAAGTTCTGAAATCTGAGATTGGATTATTGTGATTTAATGCTGATTTAGCACATTGTGGTGGCATTTGTTTGGTCCTGACCTATTTTGTTGTGTGAATTCAGGCAATGTGATGCAAAAGCCAGAATGGTGAATCTGCAGGCTTCACTGCAGATCTAAAAATCAGGATTGCATTTTTCTGCAATATTAAGGTGTGAAGCAACAAAAATGTAGTTTAATTCTTAAATTAGGCCTTTAGAAAATATTTTGTAAAATTTGCCAAAAAAAATGAAAACCCCAGCCTGACTTAAAAATGATGCTTACTCACTGTAAACTTATCCAACTATGTTTTATTCAAAATACAATTATTAAAACAGAACATGATTAATTACAATGTGTTAAGATGGTCTCCAATGGTAAGCATTATAAGATAGGGTACCAATATCCTGAATAAAGTTTCCAGTATTTCCCTCTTTAATTCATTCCATTTATTTCACAGGTTTCCTACAATTTGCAATATTTTTTCACCTCATTACTGCAGTAGATTATAATGTCAGCTAAACAAAGAGCAAATTAACCTTAAAAAGAGCTTTTTAAAAAACACTGAAGCATAAAACACATTATTTTTTCTTCTTCTGTTTTCCATAAGGGTCAACAGATCTTTACCTAAACTGCATTACAAGTAATCCTTGATTTAAGACCATTCATTTAACGACAATTGAATGTTACAACAGCCTTGGAAAAAGTGACTTATTACTTGCACTTTCACTTACAACTATCACACCACCCTCACAAGCATGTGATTGCAATTCAGGGGCTTGGCAACAGCTTGCATGTATATGGTCATGTGATTGTGATTTGCAAAACTATTTGACAGTTTCTGGAAAAAAATGCCCACTGGCAAAGTTGGATTCACTTAATGATCATGTGACTCATTTAACTATGTTACTTGTTTAATGACCATCATAAATATTGTTGTAAAATTGAGTCTGACATCACAACTGCAATGATTTACAATGAAAATTCCAGTCCCGTTTGTGGCTGTAAGTCGAGGGCTACCTGTACATCTTGGTTGATTGATGCTTCAGAACAGAAAGACTTTGGCATGTAACACTTGTCAAAAGCCACGAAATGTAATGAGGAAGATTTTAATGTGCAGATTAAAGGGAAATGTGCAAAAGTGCTTTTCTTAGATATGAAAGGGCTGCTATTAATAAACTTGGATAAGGCTGTATGGTGGCTTGGATATCTCCTGAAATGATTGTCTCTATCATTTTTTGTAGTTTGCTTTACACAAAAGAGTTCACTATTCTCTGGGAGTGTTAGATGTTGTACAAGAAGCTGCCATTAAAAGCAAGTCCCGAGTCCAGTCCGGGTCCTCTTAGAGTAAAACACCTCTGGGCATGTTGTTTGGAGCAGAGGCAGAGTTTGTTCGAAAAGACAATCAGCAGTTCGAAGGTGGCCAAACTTGGGGTTCAAAGAGAGGGGTGTATTTGGGTTTGCTGATTTGTATGTGGATGTGTCAGTTTGGAAGTGTTCGATCTGGTGTGCTTGAGGCTTCAGGAAGTATTAATCTTTAATTTTACATAATTTTAATCTTGTCATGTAGGTATGTCCTGTGGGTGCCTAGGTGTGTTTAAGAAATTTTCTTAGGAGGTTTGCAACATAATGGTTGCAAGCAAACTGCAATAAAGCATGCCTGCTAGCATGCAGCAAGCAAACCACAATAGAACTTAAACTGTCCTCAGTCTGAGAGCAGATGGATTGCATGGTATCCTTTCAGGAAGTCATTTAAGCTGCCATGTTTCTGAGATCTGGGAATCTGCATTTGGAAAAAAAATGTTTTCATAGCAGACGTTTTTTATTTAACCTTCTGGCATCTCCCAAAGCTTAGTCTTATTTAAAAAGAGTTCTGTTCATATACAGCTATGGGTGTGGAAAGCAAATATATTTCAAGTACAATCCTTGAAAATTGTTCAGAAATTGCATTTTCACATACGCAATTGAGAAAGCAAAACTGACCAACTTTCTATTTCAGAATACTCTGTTTACTGCTGAGTTTGGCTGAAAGAGCTGGTTCTTATCTAGAAATACCCAATTTGCAAAACATCCATTTTTAACAAAATATTTCTTCTAATAGATTATTTTATTACTCTACAAGTAATCTTGAAGAACAAGGCAAAGAACTTGATAAAAGCATAGATGTTGTGATAAGACATTATCAGGTTATATAGTATAAGTTTATTATTAATGAAGAACAATATATTTGCTACTATTGTTTATGACAAACAGTCTGTATCTATGATGGGCAAAGATTTCCTTTTTTTGATACTGCTTTTTAAATTGAAAAGTTCTCAGACATAAAGAAAATACAGACTAGAAAAGTTAAAGCAAAAACACATGAGAACAAAATACCTACTAATCAAGGAGAAAGTTAAAGTTGATTTTAAATTTTTATAATTCTATCCAGACACACTTACAAGGATGGAAGTAGTTTATTAGGAAAACATTAACATGGTGAAATAGTGTAAATACATATTTAAAAATTCTGTTCCAATTTAAATCAAACTGCCAAGATTGGAGGATTCTTCCAGATTCTTTATAGCATTATCAATTTCAGCCATCATACTCCATTTTTTATATTATAATCTTATTTAAATATGTTTATCTTTTGGTCAGTCGGTATCAAAATATGGGAAATTGCATTTGTGATTAATTTTCCACATTTCTTCCAGAATTTTTTAACCAAAACTAATACAGTAGTTAATTGAGCATTACTGCCAAAAATTTAAAATTCAGTTACTGTTTCTTAAATGCTTGATCTGTGCTTCCTTTGGCATGTTAGCATATGTTTTCTTTCAGAGCATTTTATTTCATAAAAGCCTGATAATTATCAAGATAGTTTGGAAATGGGCCATGTTATTTTTAGAAGTACAAAAATCCAAAGAGCAACAAAGAAATAAAAACCACTTTTGTGCCTAACTCATGGTCCTCCATATTTGTGCAGCCTAGGTACAGTAGTTGTGTAAAAGGATAGTCCTCTAAGGAAATGGAGAAATGTCTCCACTACCTGCATTAGCTCATGTGATTTGTTTTGGAGTTGACAAGCGTGTCAGTGAGGGAATAAGGAAGTCTCTAAATGGAATTCTTGTAAAATAATTAAGGCAACAACCCTAAATATTTATGTGAAGTTTGAAATAATTATGGGATGATGACTGTGTTGTGTGACATTTTTCCATAAATGTTTCAGTAAATTGAATGAGGAGGGATAGATTTTTGTACAAATTTCTTCTTCCTGGAACGTTTTGTTCTATAACATTGGAGCTTGAGTCTGAATGTCCTATGATACAAGCATGTGTGTGTTTGTGTGTGTGCACACCTTTGAGTAATGTGGACTTCTGGTGTCTGCCTGGACAAGTCCTTGTAGTCAGAGCTGAATACACTCAAAACTGTAGAAATGACTGGATTTCAGAGAATCCGACTATTTCATCTCCATACTCAGCAACACAGAATCAGTAATATAGTCCTTCAAGTTTCTAGGCTTTATAATTTCCCAAGACTTAAAATGTCAGCACCATTATTAAGAAGGCACATCAGAGGATGTAGTTCCTATGTCAACTCAAGAAGTTCAACCTGCCTCAAGAGCTGCTGATACAGTTCTACGGAGGAATCATTGAGTCTGCCCATCGTACAGCAACCATGCAGAACAGGTACAGACTCCAACCCATAGTCAAGATTGCAGAATAATTGCAACTAACCTGCCCTACATAAAAGCCCTATATACTGAGAGGGTCAAGAAAAGGATGGAGAAGATATCTGCAGACCCCTCTCACCCTGGACAAAACTTGTTTGAACTTCTTCCCTTTGATAGGTGCCACAGGACACTGCATACCAAAACTACCAGACCCAAGAACAGTTTTCCACCTATGCCATCATTCAAATGAATACCTGACTAATGCTACTGTAAATGATCATGCTACATGATAGAAGATAGAAAATTCTAATTAACCCAGAAGTTCTGTCTAATGTGAATAAATACCTATTAATTCTACACTTTATAACACTTACTTTGTATTAACTGCACCCTTACTGAATAACTAACATTGTTATGTATTATCTTATCCTATTGTTTTTTGATGTTGCAAGTATTCTGAGAACTGCTGTACTGGAGTCAAATTCCTTGCATGTCTAACCATGCTTGGCCAGTAAAGTATCTGAGTATTCTTGGCAAGAATTCAGCAGTGGGTTTGCCATTGCTTCCTTCCTAGGGATGAGAGAGAATGACTGGGCCAAGTCCCTCCAGCTGACTATGTCTAAGGCAGGACTACAACCTCCTGGTTTCAAGTCTGATGCCGTAACCACTACAACAAACCACTATATGCCCATAACACATACAATACATAAAATGTTATGCATGGAGAAACTAACTGAATAGTAGATTAATTCATTTCTATAAGATAGTAACAAATACCACTATAAATTACTGAAGATATAAGAAAAGTAGCCTTAAGATGGATAACTTCCTGCATTGTTGAGTTTGCAAGATAAAACTCATAGTAGCCTGAATATCCCTGATAGATCTTTGCTCTCCAATTTGCAATGATTTGAGTTTAATTTTAATAAAAGTTAAACTGTCATTCAGTTAAGAACCAATTTACCTAGCAAAACAATAGCAACTAAAGCTATAGCTAGTTTGGTGTAATAGTTCAAAAGTTAGACTGAGGAGATTCAGATTGATTTACTTACTTATTTATTCAATTGATATGGTTTATCAATTTGTTTGATGTAGTTCATTCAAATGATTCTTTATTAAATTGACAAGAGTGCCCTTCTCACCATGGTAATTCTGAGTAGCTAACAGCAGGTTGAAGTCCTCTCCCAAGTGGACAAGCTTGTTGGGCCATTGGACTGGTGATGCTTTCCCAACATAACCTACCTCATATACAGTTTATTGTATGGAGAAAAATAGAAAGAGGAATTTATAAAAATATAAATAAAGATAAGATGTCATTTATTGAGCAACAGTAGTAATATCTTCTTGAAGATTCTTTCTTATGAGCACCATACAGGATATTCTGTCTCAGTAACCTGCTGCCTTTAAGTTCTAAAGAGAATACTATTTCATCAACACCACTTTAATCCAAATGCCACTCTAGTTTGCTGTTAGCAGTTAAAAACAAGGATAACTACTGCATTTTAAGATCAGGAGAACAAACAGCCCCAAAACTTATCCTTGTCAGGATGGAACCCTTAAAAAACATAATTTCTATATGATGCACATTTCCTGAGCAATTCTGCAAAAAAAATTTTTTTAATGTAAAATATAAGTACACAGATGACATGGTATAAAAGCTTTTTTTAAGACAAATAACTTAAAATTAAAAGAAAGGCAAGGTTCCAATAGAAGAAAATATTTCTAGCTCAGGATTGAACTGTGTAGTCCTTGGTGCCCTTGGAGCTTGGCTGTATTCTTGTAGACATTTCATTACCCAACTAGATAACATCTTCAGTGCACCGAGAATTCCAAAGGCAAGGTTGTTCTGCTTGACCTCATTGGATAATGATTCAATGATCAGCCAAACTTACACTGCAAATGAAAACCCTTCTCAAATTTCTCTTTGTATCTTATATGCTTCTTTATGACATGCCAGACAGTAAAGGACTAGTATAAAACAACTCTTTTCTCTTCCAGGTCGTCATTGTGAGGTCCATCAAATTATTGGAAACTACATGTGGGACCCGGTAACAAATGTATCTTTTGACATTGGCATGAACCAAGAGAGCCTCCTGCCTCTTTGGTGGAATGGATCTGAGCCCTTGTGGGTCACTATGACAAAAGCCAAGAGGAAAGTCTCTATGTACTATTGGCCTGGTTAGTACTGCCAAATTCTTTTTAGCTGCTGACTAATATTGTATGTTCTCTACTTCTCTCCAGCTGTTTCAAGACTAAGACTAGGGAGCAAGGTCACAGGAATAAAATTCAGCCCAGCCTTATTCCTAAACACATTTAAAACCACTGAAAAATCTGCCATTTTTTAAAAAATAAAAAAGGCACCTGACAAAACAGAAAGTGTGGAGGGAAGTACAACAACTTTTGTGCACAAGAAGTTTGTGAATCTGTCTAGGGTTTCTGGAAGGAAGCTTCTGCATGAATTTATCCCTTTTCTGAATGGAAATATTTGTATTTGAGGTATACAAACAGTTTTTATCCAGTCATCCATATCCAGAAAAATCCATATTTGCTGTGATTATTTTTACTTTAATCCAACAATTCATTTATTTTTGGCTTCCAGAATATTAGATCTCAACTCTCATAATTCCTCAGTCAGCATGGCTTTGCCAATTGAGAATTATGGAACTTATGGAATTGTTTTCCAAGTACTCTGGAAGATAACAGATTGGGGAAAGGTGCTTTGATCCTTTCGCCCTCAACATGGAGATTAATCTTAGAGATGTCTTTGCAAACTCAATAAATTTTGTTCATTACATGTACTTTTCCTGTTGCTATTCTGCCTCTTTGTTGTATTTGTAAAGTATATTGAAGGGCATTCTTTAAAAGGATAAATCAACATGTTTAAAAAGTTTAAGATAAAGAATGAAGATCTACTTTAAAATTCCTGAGAGATCCAAGCATAATTTTTTCTTGACAATTTATGCTTTCTAATGTTATACAGTGGTGCCTCACAAGACGAGATTAATCCGTTCCGGAAGAACGCTCTTAGCGCGAAATGCTCGTAAAGAGA
>JANHZU010002891.1:189223-199782 GCA_032468055.1 Acrochordus granulatus
GGGAAACAATAGACTGGAAAAAAAAACTGGAGATATCAAAGGAATGTTTTGTGCAAAAATGGGCATGATAAAGGACAAAAATGGTAGGGACCTAACCGAAGCAGAAGAGATTAAGAAGAGGTGACAAGAATACACAGAAAATCTGTACAAGAAATATGTAAATGTCCCTGATAACCATAATGGTGTGGTTGCTGACCTAGATCTGGACATCCTGGAGTATGAATTCAGGTGGGCCTTTGGAGATGCTACTAACAACAAAGCTAGTGGAGGTGATGGCATTCTAGCTGAACTATTTAAAATCCTAAAAGATAATGCTGTTAAAATGCTGCACTCAATATGCCAGCAAATTTGAAAAACTCAACAGTGGCCACAGGATTGGAAAAGGTCAGTTTATGTTCCCATCCCAAAGAAGCACAGTGCTAAAGAATGTTCAAACTACTGTACAATTGCTCTCATTTCACATGCTGATAAAGTTATTGTTGGGATGAAAGGAAAAGAGACAAATGTACTGTAATTCTAATCCACTGCTTTATTGGCTGTGTATGCTTACAAGAATTTATTCTGAGTGCCAAAAACTCCTAACCTTGGTTTATATCTAATGGTCCTCTTGGGGGATGCCCCTCCTTCATATGATCATACATAGTGATTCAAGGATGATCCCCCTTTTCACATATGGTTCAGTCCTAGTTTCCCCCACATCACCCCCCTCTCCTTTTCCATGAAGGAGTTAGCTATGGAATGTGTAATTCATCCTGCTTTCAAAGGCTGACTATCAATTGTCAGCACCTGTAGTGGATGAGATAAGGTCACTGAAGGATCTGGAGGGCTTTGTGGAGGAATCTATGAAGCCTGTAGTTGCTCCCAAATCTATTAAAGCTCTCATCCTTTCCTCTCCTCTGTGGGGGATGATCAGTGTTACAGGAACTGTAACAAAATCTCTTTAGTTGCCTGATATTGAGCTCTGCTTACTGTCTGGGTAGCCCCCCCATGAGCTCTGGGAAGGGAGGCTGCAGCTATTTCCTAGGGTCATCATCCATTTCCCTGAATCTGACATCTGTCTCTGGTTTCACTTCTGTGACCCCTCCCTTGTAGGGTCTTGCTGGGCAATCTCTTATTATATGCCCTGAGGCACTGCAATAAAAGCAAAGCTATAAATCTCTATGCATCTGCCTCTTTTCAGCTGCTGAAGACCTTCTTGTAGATCCAATTTGCATGGGCTCTTCTCCCCCAAGCTCAGCTGTTGCAGGCATCAGAAGAGGGAAATTAGCCTGGCTGGACAAAGACACTAGAAGCCTTTTTCAGCCAAAAGTGTTTTCTATTTCTTCTAGGTAAGATTCAATGACTATACAGAGCTGGTACACCTGATCCAGAGTCTGAGGGACCCCTGCCTGATGAATTCAACTCCAATCTGGTCATTCAATCTTGCCTGAACTGTGCGATTAATGTTGGTTCATTCCAGCCAAGGTCAGCAGCAACCAGCTTAAACTCAATTATGTAGTCTCTGACCCTCCCACTGCCTAGGCTGAATTGATGCATGAGGTGGGTGACTGTAACTTTCCTTATGGGATCCCCAAAACAGCTTCTGAAGCTGCCCATAAAATTCTGGTAATTATTCATTATAGGATAATTATTCTCAATGATAGGCAGGGCCCATTGTGCAGCTGATGCTGTTAGAAGGCTCAAAATGAAAGAAATTCTAGCTCAGTCAGTTGGAAATTCCCCAGGATGGGTACCCATAAATAACCCAGATTGAGAAATAAGTGCCTTCATCTTCTCCTCTTTGCCGGCAAAACTTTCAGGCAGACACTCATGGTCTCTCTGAATTACTGTCTGCAAAATTTGGCCTGGCATGGGAATTGGAACAGGCAGATTTGGTTCTGCTGCAACCCCCAGAGCCTGAGTCTGTTGCGTTGACTGTAGTACAGTTGCAGACAAACCTTGTTCTCCACTCCATCCTGCCTGGTTAGAACAGCTTCTAATGTTGTCTATTCTGCTGCCACATCTCCTTGTTGAGGGTAAGAAACCATGCTCAAATTTCTGCACATCTATTAGCAAAAGAAAAAATAATTCCTTTCTTCCCTTTATTTTGTTTAGAGAGACGGAGAAATCAATGTTGGGATGAAAGGAAAGGAGATAAATGAAAGTAATTCTAATCTTCTGCTTTAATGGCAGTGTATGTTTACAAGAATTTCTCCTGCTGAGCACCAAAACTCCTGACCTTGGGTTATATCTAAAGGTCCTCCTCGGGGATGTCACTCCTTTGCTTGATCATGATTAATAACTCAAGGCTGACCCCCTTTTCACACATGGTTCATTCCTGGTTTCCCCCACTGCTATGCTCAAAAATACTACAAGCTAGGCTCCAGCAGTATGTGAAATGAGAACCAGAAGTGTAAACTGGGTTTTGAAGAGGCAGAGGAACTAGAGATTAAATTGCCAACATTTGCTGGATCATGGAAAAAGCAAGAGAGTTCCACAAAACATCTTACTTCTGCTTCATTGACTATCCTAAAGCCTTTGATTGTGTGGATCACAACAAACTCTGGCAAATTCTTAAAGAGATGGGAGTACTACCTCACCTGTCTCCTGAGAAACCTGAATGCTACTCAAGAACAACAGTTAAACCAGAGGTGGAACAAATTGTTTCCAAATTGGGAATGGAGTACAACAAGGCTGTATATTGTCACCCTGCTTATTTACGTGATATGCAGAGTATATCATATGAAATACCAGGCTGGATGAATCACAAGCTGGAAAAATATCAACAACCCCAGCTATGCAGAGATGCCACTCTAATGGCAGAAAGTGAAGAGGAACTAAAGAGCCTCTTGATGAAGGTGAAAAAGGAGAGTGCAAAAGCTGGCTTGAAACTCAACATTAAAAAAACTAATATCATGGTATCTGGTCCCATTACTTCTTAGCAAATAGAAGTGGAAGAAATGGAAACGGTGACAGATTTTACTTCCTTGGGCTCTAAGATCACTACAGTTGGTGATTGCAGTCATGACATTAAAAGATGCTGCTCCTTGGGAGGACAGCTATGGCAAACCTAGACAGCATATTAAAAAGCAGAGACATCACCTTGCTGTCCATATAGTCAAAGCTATGTTTTTCCTAGTAGTAATGTATAGCTATGAGAGTTGGACCATAAGGAAGGCTGAGCACCAAAGAATTGATGTCTTTGGCCACATAATCTGAAGAGAGGACTCATTTGAAAAGACCGTGATATTGAGAAAGATTGAAAGCAAAAGGAGAAGGGGTTGGCAAAGGATGTGACGGTGAGATACCATTGCCAGTGTGGTGGGCATGAATTGGAGCAGACTTTGGGAGGTAGTGGAAGACAGGGAGGCCTGCCATGCTGTGATCCATGAGGTTACAAAGAGTTGGACATGACTTAGCGACTGAACAACAACAATAACTCAGTCTGTCAATGATGACTTCCAATTTATGAACTTGAACTATTGATGTAATAATTTGATCTTGGATGTTCTTTCTTATTTTTCTTAGTTTTTATTTGTGCTGTAATATATGTTTATGAATGCTAGACACTGAGGAAAAAAATAATAGAAAGACTTTGGATTAAATTTTTAGAAACAATTTCTAAGTTTAAAAGAATATCATGAACTGTATGAAGAACCAATTCATCCTTTTTCAACTAAGAACTTTATTGAAGTGATTATGTGAAAGCATAAATTTACATACTTTGGACATGTGATCTTCAAACTTTATTTCAGACTCAAGAACAAATCCCAATTTTCTAGAGACACCCCATATTTAGGAACTGTAAAAGGTAGCAGACTATGTCTGGGGACAGGTCAAGTTGGTGGGCATTTGTCCATGCAGTTGGCATTGGGAAGGCACAACTCAATAACACATAGAAATGTTGGAGAAGTCTGGGGGTCTTTATGAATTTACAGCTCCTGCTCAATGAACAGGTGGCTGATGTGGCCATCAAGGCCTTTGCACAACTTTTTTTTGCATCTGGCGCACAAGTTCTGCCTTTTCCTAAACTGGGAACTCTTCAGACAATCACTCATACCCTGACATTTTTCAGCTTGAGCAGTGCAATATGTTCTATATGGGTACACCCTTGAAAACCACCTGGAAGTTTTAACTGGTCCAAGATGCCATGGCATGGACAATAATGGGCATGTGTCTTTGTATATTCATGTAACACCCCTGTTTTGTGAGCTGTACTTGTTGCCAGGTTGCTTCTGGGTCAATTTCTAATTCTGTTATTAATTCTGGTACTGTTTATTACCTATAAGGTCCTGGTTAGTTGAGGGACCACATATCTCCCATAGTATTTGCCTGGCTGAGTTGATTTGTCAGCATCGGTACCTCAGGATTCCTTTAATTAAACAAAGCCATCTATTGGGACTTCAGGGGAGCACCTTCTCTGTTGTAGCACCTGCTCTCTGGAATGAGGTTCTGTCTGAGATCCAGGTAGATTTCCCCGTAGTGGCATTTCAGAAGTCCTGGCTCTTCACCCTTTTTTGGTGAGAGTGGGTGATAATCCTTTCTGAGTAGGGTATTAATGTTTTCACTGTTGCCCGATTCTGCCATTTTTTTGTTTATTTGTTGTTATATTGTTTTTTCTCTGTGTTTTGCTTTTTAAACCATCCAAAGTGTTGAGAGTTGGGTAGTTTATGGAATAAATAATTAAAGAAATTAAAGAAACCTAAGCAGTTATTCCTATAATAGTCATGAAAACGACACAAGTAAAAGCAAATCAATAGCAAAAGCATAATTTATATTTCGGATCTCCTGGATATCTAGACATTGCCTTGGATGTAATAATCATCAGTGTATTAGATAACTGAACAATTCTAGCAATAATAAAATGCTTCCTTTTCTCTGTTAACTATGGCAGCCCTCTGAATAATTAGAGAAGGGATTCCAATCATCTGATTGCAGGGCCCCCTCCTTACAAGGCTGCTTTGTTGAATTCACTTCCAGGAAGCTAACCACCTGGTTTGTACTTGATGAGACAGTGTCTGTCATCCTTGCTACCATTAACTTATTGGCCTGCCAAGGTTTACCTAATTTGCAAACTCTCTGGAGCCAGCATGCCATAATTCAAGTGAAACCTTTCAACAATCCTAGATAACTACTATAGGTTCAGTTAGTTGTATAATATGTCAAAGCCAAGAAATTAAATGTTTTTGTTCAGCCTGAAACTGTCAGTACATAATGAGAATGCTGCCCCAGAGCACAGTGGCTTTCTTTGTTGGAGCTGCAGTTCAAATAAGCTATATATTTGGGAAAGTATATATAAACAATTATCCCATGATGTGTTACCAGAGGTGTTCAGCTATTCAGCTGAGGTGGTTGACTGCAAAAGAGCCACCTTTCTCTGTTTAGATCATTAGAAATGGTTCAATAAGATCCATTTCTAGGTAAGGTTGGTTGGATTATGCTAGAAAAAGCTGTAATTTCCTGACCACCACCACCTTAGAAACAGCTGGAGAAGTATGACTGGTGCATTCATACTTCATACATTCATACATACAGCATGAGGAAATGGGAAATGGAACACCAGAGAGAATGACAATCTAAATTATGGAATCCAGAAAGCACTTAAGAAAGATGATATCATCTCTTCAAAAAAAATTTGTGACATATCATTCCAAAGAAGCATTTTTAATCTCCTAGCCAAGGAGGAAAAAAAATAAACATGGGTAACATGTCCAAATAAAGTATACATAGACACAAATGATGGGGTATAATGTGAATATTTGTAAGTTAAATCAGTTCTATACTGGAGACTTTATTTGAGCTCCCTTGCCTACCAACCCTCCTTTCTCTAACTGTCCTGGATTATAGGGTTTTTTTAACTGATGTTTTAAATGACAGGCATTTTAAAATGATTGCTGAGTGTAAAATAATCTATATAGCATGATCTTTAAAAATGACCGCCTGCACCAGATATTGTAAGAATAATAAAATCTGAAATTATATTCTGCTTTTTTGTACAGTATATACTTCTCTTTTATTTGGTTTTTGGGTAATTCCATCAATAGGAATTGGCTGGATTAGACAAGAAACAGAGAAAATGTAATATGGCTTGGGGCATTGTATGAACCATAAATATGTATTCTATTAATTTATTTTATTTTTTGTCTAATATATTTTCATTCTCATGAGCTTCTCTCTTATCTGACTGCTGGACTCATGGCTATAATAAAGTTTTGATGATGAATATGCACCTTCTTTTTAAAACTGTCTAAGCTAGATCTCATCAACATAACCACATTCATACATGTGCTAAGCCATAATGTCACTGCCTTAATTATTACTGCCTCAATGTGCTAAGACAAATCTCTGAGTACAGATGAAATTAAGGCTACATTCCATTATTCAGAATAAGAACTATTAAATATTTTTTCACAACTGTGTCTTTTCTAATCAGGTTAGTTTATTTATTATTTATTTGTATCCCACCTTCATTATTTTTATAAACAATTCAAGGCAGCAAACACACTTAACACACAATGACCCATATTCTAGATTGGATTACCATAATACTTTGAAGTTTCAATCATCTCCAAGTTTCAAGCAGTGCAGAATTTGACAGGATTCTGAATGAACTGAGTTCTCCTATTATGTCAAGACTGTATCATAAGCTCTGCTTATGAAGAAAAGGGAGTTATTCTGCCATGATTTAATTATTGTATGATTACAATATACATTAAATAGTGTTTTTCTCATTCTGAAGAGCAGAGAATCACTTCCATTTTGGGATAATGGCACTGGAAAAAGAGAAGCTTGGCAGAAGGGATGGCATGGCTATGACAATGAATTAATGGATATGAGAGGGATCTTCCTTGCATATGGACCAGGTAAGACAACTGAAGATGATGATGATCATAAGAGCTTTTCCCTTCTGCCTTTCTTCCATATCTCTATCAAATAGGAGTGCTTATAACTGATGGATCAGTTGGATCTTCCAGGAAGGTAAAGATTTCAAATTGAACTGTTTTCAGCTTTCATATCTCATTTTAAAGTGTTTGGTCAAGTAATATTCTCCTTGCTTTGCCAGCCTGATGGCTAGCCATCTTCTTAACATTTTTGATTCATTTTGATTACAGTTATAATCCTTTAAAAGATTAGCAATAATGAAGTCTCTTTTTGTTAATGCAGATGTGACTTGCTAGAGATGGCAACTGGAAAGTTGTATATCTTTCAAAATTTGAGATTTTAAATTATTTAACCTTGACATCTACCCAGACAACACTGATTTCTAGAATCAGAGTTATGCAAAAGTATTTAAGGCTGATCATTTTCCTAAATCCATTTTTACCATAAAATGGTCCTCCAGCACAATTGTCCTCAAACAAGTGTGGAAAAATAATTTTGTTCTAACTGGGAGAATCGTGTCAGCTCTTCATGTACAATCAAATTATCAAAAAAATGGATGGACTTGAATATCTGTTGTTACTATTACCAATTCTACAAAGTGAGTCATATGTCAGATGCTGCCATATAAAGAAATATGAAGTAGCCAAATTAATTAAGAGAAATAAGCCATAGCTGGATTTTTTCCAAGGATAAAGGTTTTCACCTGAAATCTTTGCAATTAATCAAATTAGGATGCTGGTGAGAAAAGGAAAAACAGCTTGGAAAGACCAAAGTGAAGCTGAAAACCAGAAATGTTACGGAAGAAAACAAGAATGGAGATAGCAGATCACAACAATAATACGACCATAATCCAATATAATAGGTTATTGTCTAAACAATACATTTTGACCATTCATACTGTATATTTGCCCAATCTTAGCAAGATTAGCATAAGAATGGTGGAATACAAACAATCTGTAATAATTAATGATAAATAGCAATTATTATTATTTATTAATAATTAATAAACTGAATGAGTTCTTTAGCTGGTTGGTATTCTTACCCAGGAAATAGTGAATTTGCCTCCATACAGATTTAGAGGCACTACAATCTCACTCAGGGCAGGAAAGCCTCACTTACTGATTACTGCAATCCATGCCATGTATGATCGGTTTCTCCATGGATGGAAGGAACAGGTGATGCAAAATGTCTGGTGGACAGATTTGACTGCTGTCATAAATGTATATGCTCCTGATTTGCTAATGTGGGAGGTTAAGGTTAGTTTAATAAAATTTCTGTATTTACTACACATTTCTATATTTATTATTAGTGCCACTCTCAGGATAGATATGCTTAATGATGCTACAGATAACATTCCTCACAAGCCTCTTGTTGTGTTATCTTGGCTATTATCTAGGTCTCAGTAAGTCATAGTTTTTTTTGTTCTACCATTCATCTTTTGGAAAACTTCTCCTCCCTTTCTCCAAATTAAACCATGTATAGTCATGATCTACCTACATGCTGAAAAGAGGCTTATTAACTTTGGCACTAAGAGTTCATGACCAGGCTCCTGCATTATTTATAATCACTATATTATTATTGATGTATTTTATTATTTTATATGATGTATTCTTACCTTACTCGATGTCATACATTTAATTAATGTATTCTTAATTTTACATACCCCTGGAGACACAGTGCACGACAGGCAGCATGTTCACTTTTTTTAAATAAAAGATGTGCTTGCAACATTTTAATGAATACTGCTGGTCTAAAATGCCTCCTTGTCTTGTTTCAGATTTCAAGACTAACTTCAGAGCTGCACCAATCAGATCAGTTGATGTTTATAATGTTATGTGCCAAATTGCCGGTATCCCGCCACTGCCAAACAATGGATCCTGGTCGAGAGTGGCCTGTATGTTGAAAGATAATGCCAATTTGGCCCTCTCGTTCCAATGGAGCAGCTCTGTGCTGGGACTCATTCTGTTTGCATTGTTTGTATAACAGATCTTATAACACCAGTCTGAGAACAATGCCAGTCAGTGTATCTAGTTTTTTTTCCTTCCATTTCAATGGCAGCATTGAAATGGAAAATGCTATTTGGAGAAAATGATGTAAATTCATTTCTGAAAATCCTAGTGCCAAATGCTTGGAGGGCTATAAACAAATAAAAATATGAGCTGGTTCCAATGGGCTCATATTGTCTTTTACCAAAATAAGCACTGTTTCCTACTTCTGTCATCAGCCCAGAAGAAATCAAGAGGCACCAACTCAAAGCAGACAGATCCACTTGCTAATCACATCTTTTCCCAGCATGATGTATTATTTCTATGCTGTCCATAATTCCCTCACAGATGATTTTGTGGACTAATTTCCCAGGGATGGTAGGAATTGGAGTCAGTCATAGAGGAAGCATGGGGTGGATAAATGGAGTTAAATTACATTTTAAAAGTTCTAGGTGAAGCTTATGCATTCCAAATATTTTTCCTAGTATTCATACAGGAAACAGGAAAGGTGGCAGCCTGTAACTGATCAGCAGTGCATAGTGTAACATCCACCGGAGACTCTTGGCAACAACTCTAGGACAACCTCGAGTGAAGAACTCAGTATTTCATGGGGCTGCCTGTTCTAGTAGTTTACAACTCATATAGTCAGGAAATTCCTTCTGATGTCTAACCTGAACTTGCTTCCTTTAAGTTATTCCTTTTCTTTGTAATAACACTTTAGATAGATGGAAAATGCTTAATTTCCCCTCAGTCATGTTTTGGCTCAACGTATTCAGATCCTTTCAATGTGTCCCATGTAGTCATCAGATATTGAGTTCAGCTTGAGGAAGGAAGAAAAGAAGACACTCATTAGAGTGGTGTAGTGATGAATGTGCTGGACTAGGAGTGGGAGACCCAGGTTCTAGTTCTCTCTTAAGCATTGAAACCAGTTGGATAATGCTGGGGTGATTCTTTAAGACTGAGAAAACATTTATTACCAACCCACACTGGACCATCAACCTTCAGGGAATTGATTTAGGTTGATAATAATATTAAGCCAGCCAGGGTGATCCCAGCGGTTATCAGCAAAAATCTTGGATAGCACTTAGAAAATCTGCACATGGGCAAAATTTCTACCTGTTAATTACAAAATTAATTACTGCTTGGATTCACTAAGCCAATACATTACAACATCCTAGGTTCTTGGGAAACACTTGATGCATATGAAGGCCAATACCAGTTAAAGGACTGACAGTTGTGATTTCACACTATTGTCAATATAATATCACAAAATCACCATCAGTCAATTGAAACAATTACTTGGAACAGCTCAAACCCTGTGATGTTACCTTTAACATCATCAAACAATATCTGCCTATCTCTGGTCCTTGGGAAGGTCTCAATAAATGATTAAAAATGTCAAATCCATCTAAATATGTGACAGTGAGACCAACTATTATAATAATATCTCTCCCTATTAAAAATGAAATATAATTTATGCTAAATTGCTTTGCCTGTTGGCATAGCTAGCATAGGTGGTTAATGTTTCCTTATATTCAAGCCCTTTAAAGTAAATGGGCTATCTAGACATCAAATCTAGTAATGTATGGCTGTGAGAGTTGGACTATAAGGAAGGCTGAGCATCGAAGAATTGATGCCTTTGAACTGTGGTGCTGGAGAAGACTCTTGAAGGTCCCTTGGACGGCAAGGAGATCAAACCAGTCAATCCTACAG
>JANHZU010002891.1:205071-216835 GCA_032468055.1 Acrochordus granulatus
CCCTATCAAATGCAGATTAGGCAATGCAATAATTTTTCCAATTGCTACTTATGGATGTGAAACTTGGACTCTGAAAAAGGCAGATAGAGGAGTGGACACTTTCGAACTGAGCTGCTGAAGATGACTTTCATGCATACCACAGACTGCAAAAATCAGAAAGAAGTCCTACATTGAGTCTCACCAAAAATATAACTCAAAGCCAAGATCACCAAACAAATGCGCTTTTTATACTTTGGCCATGTCATGCAAACTGACTCACTTGAGAAATCAGTCATGATGGGAGTGATCAGAGGAAACAGGAGAAGGTACTGCCCTAGTACTCAGGGGCTGGATATTATAAAGGATGATGCCGTGGCAGATCTGAAGGAGGCAGTGCAAGATAGAGGGCATGGAGAGTACTGATCCATAGATTGGCCAAGGATCGGACATGACTGAATGGCTGCTGCTGCTGATTTATTGACTTGCATTTTGCACGCTTTCAAATTGTTAAGTTGAGCAGGTTGTCAAAAAAAGTCATGGCAATGCCATCAATACTGTGCACATAAAAATGAATGATCAGTTTGATTTTTTTTGGTCCCATCCTACAGATATTCTTGCCAAAGAGGAATTAAAAGGCAGAAATGCAATAATTAATAATTATGTTTTCTTGTATTTCATGCATACCCAATTCTCTCACCAAATGCTACACAGGCATACACAAGTGTAGCATACAGATACGGGCAAATTATAATGTTTAATTATTGAATGGGAAGCAACCTCTGAATTTTTAAAGGATATTATGGAAATTGGAGAAGCTCAAAGACTGAAAGAGAAACAGAAATATGGACAAAAGACATTGCATGGACTGCCGCTTCTCTGGAATTAGCTCCTAGTATTTTTGTAGCTATTTTTTTTAATTAAGGCCATTCACAATAAGTTTGACACTCTGAAACAAAGGAAAACAGCCAATAAAACCAGGACAGAACTTGGAGGAGCCCCAGGTAAGTTTTGCAATTTAAAAAGAACTGAAGGGATTAAGATCAGATTTCCTGATAAAATAAGCAGGAGGAAATGAGGCTTGCAGGAGTTTTTTGGGGTGGGGGATGGAATGTAAAATTGATCAGAACTAAAAGAATTAAGACTGAATTGACTGATAAAGTTTCCAGAGAAATCTACTACCGAGTCCTCCTCCAAGCTTAACTCATCCTCAACTGGTATTTCTCCTGAGGGAAAAAAAATTAACCATGGTGTTTTCCTCTTTATATATTAAATTAATATACACAAGTATACATTTGCTATGTATTTTCCAGCATTATATATGCAACAGGAAAAGTTTTGGTTTGCCTCAGCTGTGATATTCTGAGATAGGATGTGTAAGTTCAAAAAGGGAGGAAGGGAGGGAAGAAAAGAACATCACCAGGAGAAGAAAATGGGAACAGAGAAGCAAACTGTTAAGAAACTCCATTATCTCCATGCCTTTTGATTTCTATCAAAAAAATTTTGCATTAGGGCAGTAATTCTTTCCTTCCACTTTAAAATTCATTGCATTATCTTTCATTGTGCTTTAAAGTGCATAGTCAAAGGAAAAAAACCCACATCTTTGTGCTAACCAACTGATAATTTAAGACTGTGAGGTGTTCAGTACGAGAGGTTATATAAAAAAGTGAGTGGAAAAGGAGAATAAAGAATAAATTTGAGTAAATCCAAGTAGAATCCTTTTTGTTTGGCAAGAAAAACTGTTCTGAGCCAATGTTTGGGGGGAAAGTCAACTTGGAAGAAGAGAAGCAAAACCCTATGAAGAACTTTTTGGTAAGTCTGGATGCATCCAAAGAGTCATTATCCAAAATTGGTGATTATAGCTAGTACAGCTGGCCTCTCCATATAAAAATGACATTTCCAAGTGAATAATGTTTCCTCTTCAGGGTTTTTATATTTCACAATCACTTTTAAACCCTAGGAATCAGGCAGCGGGATGGTACTATTATCGTAAACTGTCACAACAAATGGTTTAAAAAATAGTAAAAGATCAGATCAGAAATTTTCCTCTTTTCTTCCCTCTGATGGATATTTAATTAGGCACTGAAGCAAATGACACCTTAGATTTAACAGGTGCCTGAAGATGTCATCTGAAGTAACTAGATGCAGCCTTGATAAGAGCAAAATGCTACAGAAGGACACATGTTTAACTCATATTATCAGTTCAGTAGAAATGGAGTACTGTTTGTATATTATTTCTGCCTGACACTAGAATTTAAAACTGAATATTGTTTTTCCTCCTTCTGCTTTTGCTTCATGTTGCTTTGAATGCTCTAAAGATGGGCTCCCCCTTTCACTGACTTCATTAACTTTCTGAATGGTTAGCTTTTTCTTCCGTTCAATGGAAAGGCTGTGATCAACACTCTTCGCCTCAGTCTATTTTTGCATTCATGTATTTTTCACGTCTTTGTAGTTGTTTCTGTTTTTTAAACAGTTTAAATTGTTTAAACTGTATTAAGTCGTTGCTTTTTGAACTTGAGCACTTTATCTTTGATTTCCTGTCTTACTGTCTCTCTTTTCTTGTAAATCAGTATGTCTCATTTTTGCTTGCTCTGTTGCTTGTTGCCTATTGGTTTTTATTTTTATTTCTTATTTTTTGGTGCCTTTAAGTCAGTTTTGACCCCTTGATGAAAAAGCATTCCACTGTGTTTCTTCCAAATAGTCAGAAACCGGCCTGTAGCTTAAACCTCTTTACCTTCACAAAATCTATTCTGATGAGGATGATGTTGCTTTTTTTCCCCCAGACTATCTGCAACTCGTTACCAAATGTCACCCACTTTGTTTTCCCTCTGTTGAAATGGGTGAACTGTTTGGTGTGCCTGCACTAGTATGCTTACACTCCTTACCTATTCTGACCCAACTTGTAGCTATCTAACAAGGCTTCACCAACAGGCAAATGAAAAACAGAGCCAAAACTGAGTGAAGAGTGAAATAAACTTGAACGGCAAATCATCAATCAGATGCAGTAGTCATCTATTCCCCAGTTTCAAGAAGATGCAAAACAAATAGCACAAGAATATGCAATCCACACACATTTATACACACTATAAAACTAGCAAAAAGGAGTTACTATGCAAAATTACTGACCCTCCTTATTCTGGCAATTTTACGATCTGCCCTGTCTTTCCCTTTGTCTCAAGTTCTTAAATTCTTTAGTGTGTTTCCAAGTCATATTGAAAGCCCCCAATCTTATGGGAAATGGTTTGCTCAAGTGTTCCCAGATGTGCTTTTATTAAACAGACATATTCAGAGTAACTAGAGGGAAAAGCTTCTTGCATATGGCTATTAGCTTTGGAAGGCAGGGAAGTTTCCTGTTCAACAAGAAAAAAAAACACACAAATCCCACCAGAAAATGCTGCCCTTCTTACTTTCTTTATTATCCTGCCTGCACTTCCCCTTCCCTGTCAACCAAGAGGCAACTTACCAATTAATAATATGTTCAAGTGCTATGGAATGAAGACCATTTGGAAGGGGCAAAAACCTGACTTTACCATATGGGGAGTTCTGGAAATGCCCCATCTGGGCAGCTGGATCCCTGAAGAACTTCACAAAATTTTTCTTCATTTCTGTTATTAACTTTTCAATAATTAGTAGGCATTTATCCTGTACAGTTTCTCAGATGACCCCGAGGAACCAGCTTGCCTAGTCTTCAGTGCTAGCAAGGGGACTCATGACAGTCTTGTGACTCTGCAGCTTTTGACCCAGATAAAGTGGTGTAACCATTATGTCATGGAGAGAAAATACAAGAGTGCAAGACTGTTAAGAATGTGACTTCAGAAAAAATGGCCTTTTGGGAGTAAAATTCATGCAGAGATAATTATAGAGCCCATTGCAGAAGAAACCAAATGCACGGAGTGATAAGAGACTGATAAAAAGAGCCCCTTTTATGGAGCTATCTCATTCAGTACTAATCTCCTTAGAATTTAGCTCAAGAGAGTAGGGATATAAAGACTTCAACATCATAGGCTGTTCTCTGACTCCAGCCTTATGGTCCTATGATATTGTGTCATTTGAATCTTGAAATGAACTCAAATTCTCCTGTTATTGTTCCCACTGTTGCATTTCTCTCCTATGCCCACAACCTGGCTTGTTAAACTACATTTTGCTGCTCACACAACTTCGGACAGGACAGTAAAAACAGGCTTTAAAAATGCACTGAAAGGAATTACGGGACATGGCAGCTTCACATTTGCCTCTTTAGTCAGGAAGTCGCCTAGATAAAATCCATCTCCAAGCCTCAATGAGCCACAAAACCTGATTAATAGAGCACAGGTTTACATTTTAAAGAATTTAATGAGTAGATGTAAATGAAATTTATCTTTCATAAGTCATTTTGTATACTACACTCTCCCTTGAATACACTATCAGTGTAAAAAGCCATTGATTCAGACCAGCTTCAGCTCCTTCTGTTTACCTCTTTATGACTTCCACCATGAAAACCCTACTCACAAATTCTTCACCCAAACCTTTGATGTAAATCCCCTTTGCTCAAGAACTCACCAAGTCTTATACAATTTTCTCCATTTTTGTTTTTCTCTCATGGACATGGACACATCCTTTTCTGACTTCTACTTTGCCCAGACAGCAAAGTTTGATATTCTTTCTCAGTTTAATGGCAGCTATTGGTCACCATGTTACCTAAAATCCACCTTGGCACTCATTGTCACCATGAGCAGCTTAAATTAGTGATCAGGGAATTAAAAAAAAACATTTTTAACAGACAAATGTTTACATCACTAGAAACGGAAATGCCCCTGAAACACCTTTGATTTGTGTTCAGGCATTAGGAGTTAATATAAGTGAGATTTATTGAAATCTATTCAAATAAATAAATACATAAATCTGGAATGCTCACACAGCAAGTGCTCTGGATAAGCCCCATTCCCCCTGATGTTATTCACATAACAGCAACTTGCTGAAGCATTAGCATGCCCAGCCCAAATGCAGCAAGGATGAGCACTTCTCTGTGTATAACTCTAACTGTGAAGCTTTCCTTTCTGTCATTATTGTCAGTGATTGATGGGATTTTTGCAGAATGCTCACAATGCCTAACAAAACTCAGTGAACAAAACTTTCAGAAAAGCTGTAAATACAAAGCTTGAATTAGGAGTACTAAGTCTTAAGTCTTTTAAAAATCATGTTCATCTGAATTACAGGTTGGCCAATTTATGTCACTCACCAGTACAGTCAGATTGTATCATCTTCTCTATTATAATGAAAATGATAACATTATCTTTGATTGCATGAGCCACTGTATACCATGTAATCCCAGTCTATGCTAGAAATTTTTTGAAGTTAATGGTAATTAAAGGAATATGTTCTTCCAGCATGCAGTCTGTAATGCAACTCTCTAAAAGGTGAAATTATAATCCTAGAGCCAGTTATGTGGTTATTTACTGAACTTCATTGGATTTCGTTCTCTGAGTAGAATATACAGTATATGTTTGCATTAGCACAGAAGGAAATAAAAACATGGAATAAGAGGTGAAAAGGAATAATTTAGATAGCCATTTAGGGAGCAGTTTTATGCATTTCAACCTCCCTGCAGAGAATTTCTGGATTGAGACAGCACAGTTGCCTGCATGGCAGAGCTCAGGCCTCAGGAAGTGAGATGCAGCGTAAAAAGCAAATGAAGCCTGGGAGAGAACATCTGGTATGTTTGAGGAGGCAGGACGTGAGCTCCCTCAAGCCAATCAGCAAGTTTGCTGGTCATTTTTCATGGTAGTCATGTATGTCATTTAGGCCCCCAAAGACTCTAAAAGTCAGAGATTGCAAAAACAGTTCTGTCCATGGGATTATTCTACAGAATATAACCTATGTGCCCCACTCAAATTAAATTGGACGTTTCCTACAAATGCTGGTTGTTCTTTTTCTTCAAGAAACTGAGTGAATATTGAACAGGTCAAGTATGACAAATCTGGGGATTTTTGATAGTTCAACACTTGGAGAGAAAAGTACAATTAAAGTGGTGTAAATATAGTATTTTAGTGTAAACATGTGTACAGATGCCAAGATGACTTCATCCCCAAAAAATCCCACACAGTGGTATGCAAAACAAACTGAATTCTAACGATGATAAATTCCAAATATGCTATTTTGGATTCAAAACAGCCTATCTTGTGTTCGGGCTAAGCTGTTTCGCTTATTTGAAGAAGTGTTCTGAAACATCTGTTTCATTTCAAAACAATTCCAAAATGATCCAAATAGTCCCTTTTCAATACAAAACAGCTGTTTCAAAGTCAAAACAATGGTTTCAAACTTGAAACTGGGCAAATGAAATGGTTTTGCACGCTCCAGTGTCTGCATATTTATCATTTACTAAATGCTTGATTTTTAAAAAAATTATAGTTCTAGTAAGATACTACATACCAGGTATAAAGAAAGATATTTTTTCCAGAATCCTGCAGTGACGGGTCAAATATGTAATTCTGGCCAAACGATAGCAATCCAACAGATTATTCTAGATTATACAGTTCAACTGTTTTGTATAAACTTCAAATATATTCTCAAGTTCAAATTCTCACATGACCACAAAGTTTTCTGGATGATTGACCAGGCACCAATTCTCAATCTAACTTAAAGGACTCTTGAGACAATAAATATTTAGTTACCTTGAGGTCCTCGCAGAAGTAGGCTGTAAATTAAATAAAGCTTTTCTTAACTAAAATAAGACTTTGTAAGTATTCTCAAATTGATATTTCAATATACAAGCAGCTATTTTCTAAAAGGTCTTGAGAAAATTCTATTTCAATTATGATACTCAATTTTTAAAGATAAGGGTATAAGGAGAAACCATACCTCTATGGCTGAACCGTTTCAAGCACACCATTAAGAAACCAAGAGAGGGAAGATTGCTTATTTCCTTTTCCTAAGGAAGGAAGGAAACTATTGCTCGTTGGGAAGAGACAGTATCTAGCAAAATAAATTATTAGGTGGCATAAAGCTCAATTTTTTTTACAAAAATTCTAACACAGAAAAGTATAACATTCACATGATAAAATGAGTTGAAAAACACAGAACATAATTATATGCACATTTTCCTTACAGCACTGGAATTTGCAAAATAAAATAAAAAAGGCTTGAAAACACAACATATAACCAAATGTTATTTAATATTTTAAAAAGTAACACAATCCAAAATGGATATTTCACACAACACTACATAAACAACATGAACACAATATTACCATATGAAGGGACTTTCAAATATAGACTTACAAAAATCCCTGTCCTTTTTTTAAGTTATTTTACTAAGCATGACAAGTTATCATCATTTACAATATGGTACACTGACACAATAAAAACCATGTCACAAATGTGCTGTTATAAATCAGTAATGTTAAGGGAAGACATTTCATGAACTGTAATTATTTCATATGAAATACTGTACAATATAAACAGAACATCCAGCTTGGATGACCTTTACAGCAACCAGAGACCAAGTAATTTTAATATTTCTTTTTCAGTGCAAACACATTTGTACAAGGCTGTCTTGGTTGCAAAACTCCCTTCTAGCATACAGTAAGTCCCACTTGCATTTATTTACTCATTTAAACCTAATGCAACAGTCACATTCAGTCACTCACAGGAGGTTACCTGCAGAATTATGAACCCTTAAATGGAAAATCTTACGATGACACAGAAGTTACTCATTGGGCCCTATTGAGATCTTTCATGCTAACAGGCTGTATTTGATGTTATGTCCATTTTAACAGCATTGTAACTTGAAAATCAGAGTACTGTTACAGATGATTATCAACTAGCACCAAGGGGGGGTGTGAGTAAGTTTCTCACAGAGAGAAGAGCAGTTTTGCCTACAATACCTTTTATGATCCAGAACTCAAAAGTGGAGGCACTCTGGTGAGTTTATGAAGCGTTTGTGTATCATATACTTGGCATGAAAGGAGCTTGGCAGGACCAAATTATGAAATACAATGGCTCTACACATATTCTCCCTTTAAAAGTAAATCCCAATGACTCTATTCAAACTATACCTGTCTACCCTAGAGAAGCCATCTACTGTTCTATACTGCTGCATAAGCTAGTAGTACATTATACTTCTCTAAGTGTTGAGCCTTTGCTTCAGTCTCATGTTAGAAGAGGCACCATATTTTGTCTTATCCATAGGAGGCTCACAGAAGATTGCATCACCGTTGGTATCCTGATTTTGTCATCATGCTATACAGCAGGCCTGTTTTTCAATCTTTCCCTGCACCAAAAGTTGGGGACCATCAACTTTCTGAAAAATCACCTAATGTTTAAGCTCTTTGCCTTTGAGGATCCAAGGAAGACTACAACATTATGAGCAAGACACTGTTCCACACATTATCTAACCCCTTCTTCCACACCTTACACTTTATTTACTGAATGCACTTCATATAAACACTTCTATGCATTCATCTTACTTGAGCTGACCTGAAACCATTATTATGACATTAATGGTTCTATGTCAATAATGTTATCTTTAAAACAAACTCAAATATTCAAGCCTTTTTAAAAACACAAAGTCTATGTATATTCTATTATTTCAATTAAAATAAACATGATTTGCACCAATGAAAATGAACAGATTTGGAATGACAGCATGTAACAATATCATGCGATATCTTACTAGCCTTTCTTTGATCCCAAATCCAGTGATAGCACCTCGTATATAAATCTGCAGCAGAGAAAGGCTTAAAATGCCAGCTGTAAGGAGAGAAAAATCATCTAACAGCTGGTTTGTGTGCTTTCAAAGAGGCTGTGAATATCTCTTGGTAGGCAATCCAAGAATATCTAAATTCTCAAAAGGGCAAGAAGGACTGGACATTTTGGAATGCCATAGACAATGGAAAAAATGCTTATAACAATTATTTGCATGCTTAGGACTGAAAGATATTTTTCTTTTTCATAAGGCGGTTCACAAAAAGAATTGAAAGTCTATTTTATAATATCATTTTTGTGGAGGAATAGAAAGAAGTATAAACTGCAGCAAACTCTACATTAATGAACTTGGCAACTTCTTGTTAGGGAAAGTCCCGCATAAAATATATTTAAAATATTTTCCTTGCTTGTATTAATTTTTGTTCTTTTTTATCAATGGGAACGGCTATGTTGCTGGAAGTGAAATATTTTGGCACGCTGGTAAAAGCTAGTGCGGGGTTTCATAATAGTGTCTTTTCTTCAATAACTTTAACTGAATGCTGCTGTATTAATACTGATCTTAAACATTAAATTAATATTAATTATAAGCAGGCAGACAGGCAAGCCCTGATGTGCAATAAACCCAAGTCAGATGACAGCACCCCTACTTGATAGATTTGTGAGCCTAAGAACACTTAAAAGCAAGTCCTCATTTTTCAGTGGAATTTTCCCACTTGTTTGTTGACTCTGAAGTCAAGGCACAATATCAGTGCAACTCACTACAACTATTCATGACCTGCTCTTTTTATTAAAAGCATTCACTACCCCCCAAAATAGAAGTAGCTGCCATTTCTGATTGACAGCTAATGCTGGTGATTTACTGAGAGTAAGAATGCTGTTTAATCATACCACCTTTTGTATTTATCTGGTTATTATATTCAGGGTTGACTGTTGTTGCTGTGTCTGTGATTGCACCATACAGCATGAATTCAGGTAATTGGCATCCTCTGCATTTCTATAAAAAGGGATTAAAGTACACACTTGGGGATTACATCTTGATTTCAGGATGGCTCTGTATAGGGTTGTCACTGGGAATGTTGCAATTCTCCTTTCAGGCTAACAGCATAGCACAGGAGCAAACTGGTGTTCGGATTGCAAAGGATAATTCTTTTCTGGGTGCAGAATCTGGATAACTTTGCTGTATGATTTCACTATTTTTAGGCACATTATATCCATGGCCATGAATATAATAAAGCCAGTATTAACAACTTAAAATATTCTGAAAATATGCTCCTCCAATTGTCTTTTTAAAACTCCTGTATTGAATTGAAAAATCCAATATGTGTGTCTGGCACATCAGAAACAACACAATTGTTGTAAGGCAGCTGCCATTTAAATGCCTCTTGATCCTCTACCTTTTTCTAGATTTGTTTCTGTACTTCTTAACTGCTCATTAAAAAAAACAGCAAACCCAATTATATTAAAATGAAAATCAGTGGTTTCATCTTATTTTGTGGCTATGTTCCCAATATCATAATGTCAGGACATCAATTTATTTCATTGTGAAAAGGACACAACTTATAATATTTAACCCCCTAGATGCCTAAGATCAAAACCCGAGAATTTCATCACACCAATGGGACAATTGTAAGCAACTAATTTAAGGATGCAAGTTAAGTTCTGGCGTACTATCTCCCCACAAATGGGGCAGAATAGGGCCCAAAGTATTCCAGTGGAGGCAGTTAATACAGCCGGCATGACTCCTGTTAAGCCCTAAACTGCCAGTCATATTCCATATACTGTATCTATTAACAGGCTTCTAAATTACAAGCAACACTTGACTTTCTATCAGGTCAACATTTCAACAGAAATGGAAATACAAAGGACAATTTTGATCCTCCCTTTGTTTATCTAAAAGATTCTACAACTTTTTATAAAATCTTGTACTACTAAAGTCAAAACCCAATTTAACACAGTAACAGGAAATCATGGCAATGAAAAATGACTTCATACACAAGCACCGACACAAGAGAGAACATCATGGCCTTTTTTTCTTCATAAAGTTTTCAATGCTGCTCTTAACATTACCTTTTTTTTAAAACGTTGCTGCATTTCATCATGGAGGTAGTTATATGTGTAAAAAAATTTTTTACCATAAAAGTAATATGTTGTATTATAATAATACATATTCAGTGTGCAAAATGCCAACAGATTTGTGTTGACCCTTTAAAATCACAACATAGAAATTCAACATATTCTGGTTTTGTAAACCTTTCAGCTGATATAGTAAAAGGAGGATAATTGATTATCAACCATGTAATACAAGGTCATCGTAATTTTATCACAGGATAACAGTTTGTCACTCAACATTTAACACTCAAGCTCCACTCCTGTGGGTATATATCTATAATCTCAAGATGGGCTTTCCTTAAAAAATAATGCACAATAAAACATTTCTTTTTTAACTTCTGTTTATATTACATGTTGCAAGAATAACATTAATGCTAATAAAGTCATAAACATACTATTGGCCAATAACCATTCCAACATAGCCAGGACCTTTTTAAAGCTCTTCTTTGGGAACCCTTAAATGTCACCTTAGATAATTAGATATGTCTGTAAATATAACAGTGGAATGATTTATTTTGCATAACTGCTACTGGTATTTATTTCAATAATTCCCATTGATGAAAAAGGTATTTTTCCCATATGTGGTATATGTTCCATTTTAAAACTGAATTTCAATTTTTGTTTTGGCCATAAACCAAGCAATCTGTTTCTACAATTCTTACTTGATGAACTGATATATACAATATCAGAGCATGTTTCAAATTTTAAATAATAACTCTTATGATAACAATTTCATCCTCAAAATGTATCTGGAATCTGCATGTATAAGTACTGCTAGTGTTACATGTGTCAGCAATAAGTTCTGTCAGGTAATGCCTTACTGGGTTATTATAACATAGCTTCAAATTAGAGGAGACCAAGAATCAAGCAGCACAATATTCTTCATTATGTGCAGTGAGTTCTATCTTTCTGTTCGTAGGTAACAGAACTTACACATGATAATAAATAAAATACCTACTCTTATCCTTTACTGCTTGTTCTAAGTGTAGAAAGGTTG
>JANHZU010002891.1:216906-231384 GCA_032468055.1 Acrochordus granulatus
AAAGCTGTTCCTGTTTGTTCAGAAATCCCAAAGGTACTTCTAAGTCTTTCAATATGTTCCAAAGCCCCTGGATTTACAATGGTATAATTTATCAAAGTGTAAACTGAAACCAATTAAATCTAAGATTTATAAAGCTATTTCAAGAAGCACCAGCAAGCTGTTCAAAACTGGTTTCAAAGTGCACCTTCAGAAGACAACACAGAACACAAGTGAAGCTTGAAAAGTTATATTGTCACCAGTAGCTGATGAAATACTGCCTTTAATGGTATATTTGATCATATCACCTGAAGATCAACAAAAGACAGATAGTGTAAATGTCAATGTGCACAACAATTTACACTGTTCCTGATCTTACTGAAGTTCATACTTTAACTTGTACCACAACTATGATTGTTTGAAAAACTAATTCTCTGCAATATGGGATTGCATAAACAACTGAAGCAGAATTTGGCCCTTTATACTATTCAGGTTTACTTTTGAAACTGTAAACCTCTCTAACCATTAATTTAGTATATTTTTTTTCAAAAATAAATTACTTTGGATTCGCCATTGCAGGACATATACATTATAATAAATCAATGCATACGGAAATTCTGCTATTAACTTTGTGAATTTCACAAGAGAGGTAAATGATGTATTTTATGGACCTAGCTTCTGATGATGAAAACTTAACTTAGCTTTGTATGCATCAATGAGTCTTTTTATCACCTCTCATATCAGGCAAGTGATCTCTCTGCATATCAATAATTCTTCTAGACATGCTTAATTTCAATTTCTGTGATTGTTTTTAAACTTAGTATTTCCATACAATGTTTACTTACAAAGAAATATAATTCAATAAAAAGCCTGAAGTTTATTAGTCTCTATTATCTGTTTTCTACAATGTATGCTCGTTTCAACAGCCTAATTTAGGCACTCTAAAATCTACATAAAATAGAAATATAATATGTCCTTCCATAGAAAGAAATCAACTCTTCAGGCCACTATTATTTGTATTACAAAGAGCTTCTTTTAATAATTGTTCAAATTCTTTTAATATTAGTAATATTTGGGGGGTAACAACTAGGGTGATACATTAAAGTGATTGCTTAACTTTATTTGCTATTTAATATTTGCTATGTTTGCTACCTCTTCTATCACTTAGTAACATGTCCAGTCAATGTTAGTTTTTTCTTTACTCACCATCGATTACAAGTATTATACCCCTCCTTGCAAATATGTAAAACTAAGAAATAAGATTTAGGCAGATATCTACTTTTTACTTTAAAGAACTCAAGTAACATAAAAATAGATAACCTCTCCATTAGCTCCTACGTCTTCCCACATTTTTTAAAACATGACCTCTTTTAACTTACTTTCGCTATGATTTCTTGCAAGATCATGTCATGAAGACTCACAGTGAAAATGACAGTTATATAAATAATTCACAGGTAGAGCTGAGGTCTTTCCTAATCTTGTTTGGCATTGTTTGCCTTCAAGGTGACCCTTAGCTGTTTACTTTCAATGAAGGCTCAATTTATAAAGGAAAAGAAATCACATCTGTGGTAAACAGTTTAATCAGTGGTGGGGGCATCACATATCTGTGGCATTTTTAAATGAAATTGGCAACTGCATGACATTGAAAATGCAGATTACACTTACAGTGTCTAGACTTTCATATATGTGCTCAGTTACAAATAAGTGAAGCAAAAGTGTACATATTGTCCTATTCTGTTGCTACAGAGCCGCAAAATATGAAAAGCAATGCCTTGAAATAAAGATGTGTTTGTTGCCCCTAGCCTATCTAGCAGCACAGTTTAAGTTGACACAAAAACTATGCAGTTAAGATGCCTGGTTTATTTTTTCCCTCCCAACATGTAAACATCAATCTCAGTGTCGTAAACTTTGATGTATACAATGAGACAGAAGACAAGAGGCAGAAGCACTATCAAACACTTGTAACAGAAGCTTGCAAGCAATTAGCGGGTTTCTGCAGTTTTTCTGTTTCGCTTGTTGGAGGGTCAGTAGTTGCTCGGAAGCTGAACACTGGACCTACACCACCATGAGCAGGACTGAGAGCTGGATTTTGACGTCTGTTGCTTTCAACAATGCTTGAAGTATTGGAAGCTAAGCTCTCACGGGTACTAAAGAAAGAGAAAAAATAATTATCAATATAACTTATGTATGTATCCATAAGCTGGCCAGGGGAAAAAAAAAGAAAGTGCCATCAAGAGAATCTTCTGGGTCTGATTATATCCTATTCTGTGCACTCTGTAAATTCTACACACATTTTATCCATGTTTTTTAAAGAAAGCCAAGTTTTAATTCTCCATATCTATAAAGATAGGTGAAAGTGTCTAAAGAATGTTTGCTGCAAAGTCAGAGTAGTTAAAAGAGAAGATAGATTTTAGGTATATAAGGAACCTTACCAGTACAAGCAGAGTTATAATAAATTCTATAAATTAAGGGAACAATCATTTACTTCATTCCATATTACATTGTTGTTACAAAATCCAATCTTTTATGCAAAGTCTGCTATTTCTTGTCACATCTGATCTTACGACTTATGAAGTGCGTCTGTGTCTTGTGTGTATGTATATTGAATATTCATAGCTTTTTTAAAAATTGACTTTGGAAATTAATCTACAATGATACTTTATAAAGATGTAATTTTTTTACAAAAAGTGAAACTAAAGATACTGGAATTATTAACACTCTTTAGTTATGAATATTTTTAAGAAGTTGTTCCAATATTAGAATACTGTAATTGCCACTTATCATTCTAATAAGACAGTCAGTGTGCTAATACTGCAGGTAAACTGTAGCATCTTTGCATTTCACACTGTCCATTCAAGACATCTATCCTCAGTCAGCATTGCAGCTGCATGAGCTAAGATAGATGAATTGTCTTATTAGCAGTTCTCATATAGCATAGAGAAACCTGTAAACTTTTAAAAATAACTGATTTTATTTCTAATAGAACCTCTTTCCCTTAATTTGTCAACCATGTACAAGGTTTGAATTTATGTTTAGTCCCCTGATATATTAAGTAGGAATTCAACCATATAGCCAAACACAATCAGCAATGGTAGGCAAACAGTAATTACATGTTCAGCAAGTCATGCTTGGTAGTCACTAGGCACAATAAAATCTGGGCCGGAAGAACAATTGGCATTTGTGGGACAAATGATATTGATAGAATTTGTGTACCATAGTATATTAGGATTGCCAAGAATTCTGGCTTAGTGCATACAAGCCAATATGCTGATTAATACTAATTAACTGAAAAAAATTGTCTCTTCTTGTAGATAGGAAGCAGACAATGAAACACTTTAAACTATTTTTCATGATGTTCTGATTCTGTCTCCCTTCCAAGCTAGAATTAAAAAACATTATTTGTTCTTGATGTTTGATTCTTAGTTTAATTAGAAGAAATAACTTACTATTCCACAAATAATGAGCCAATAAATAAAGAAGTAAATAAAAAAATGTATATGGCTGCCCTACTCACTCACTTTTTAAGACTCCAGGTAGCTTAAAAAATAAAATCCCAGTATAAAAACCCAATAAATGGCACACCCGTGGCAACAATAGTCAGACCAGCCACTTGATGGCCTCCATATCACTCTGGGATCCCCAGGCCCATTGACAGAACGATATTTTCATGAAAAAAAAAGTGTCAGTGAGGGGACCAATCTTATATCTGTAAGCACCACAGAGAAGGCCTTCTTCTTGGTCCCACTAGATGGACCTCCTTAGGAGAAGGGACTTGTAGCATTCCCTGCCTCTCTGCACTGGTTGACTCGGGTAGATATTATTGGGAAAAGGCAGTCCTTCAATTATCCTGGTCCCATGTAGGCCTTTGAAGGTGACTACCAGTACCTTGAACTGGATCCAGAAGCAAATTGGCAGCCAATGCAGCTCCTACAACAGAGTTGACACATGTGCAAATCTAGACTTGCACAAAACCATGCAAGTTGCTAAATGAACCAATTGAAGCTTCCACATACTTTTCAAGGGCAGCCCCACATAAAGCACATTGCAACAATCAAAATGGGAGGTAATTTGGGTGTGGGTAACTGAGCAGGGATTGTTGGTCCAGGAAATGATATAACTGACATATAATGCGTAGTTGTTCAAAAACCCTCCAGGCCATGATTCCTTGAGCAGGAGTTGTGAGTCCAGGATGAGGTTGCACTGGGTCTGTATGGGGCAGTGCAACCTCACCCAAGATCAAAATGGCAATTCTCCACAAATCAAAGAACCCCAAACTCAGAGCCAATCTGTCTTGCCAGGGGTTCAAGTTTCAGCCCGTCGCTTCCCATCCAGTCCTTAATAGCCACTGTAAAAAGGAGATCACAGCATTGCTTAATTTGACATACAGGGTGTCATCAGCATATCGATGATATCTCAGCCCACGGTGGTGGATTACCTTTCCTAGTGGTTTCATGTAGATGTTAAACAAAAGCAAAGAAAGTACCTTAAAACAGGGATGAGGACCAGACCTCTCCTTTCCTATCAAAATTGACCAGAGGAAGGAAGTGAACCAGGACAACACAATGCCCCCCACTCCCAAACCCTGAAGCCACTTCAGAAGAATATCATGCTTGATGGTATAACAGACTACCAAGAGGTCATGTAGAACAAGAATGGCTGCACTATTCCTATCTTGCTCTGCAAGAGATCAAAATGTGTGACCAATGCCATTTCTGTCCCATATTCAGACTGAACCCTGATTGGAAAGGGTTCAGATAATCCATTTCATCCAGAAATCTCTGGAGTTACAACACAACTACCTTCTCAACAACCTAAGGAAGATGGGAGACAGGACGGAAATTATCAAATAAGGTGGACTCTAGTAAGACCTCTTAAGAAGAGGGTGGACCACAGCCTCCTTAAAAAGGCACTAGCCCCTCCCACAGGAAAACATTAATCACTGCCAGAGCCTACCCGCATATCACTTCCCAGGAAGCTTTCAGAAGTCAAAAGGGACATGGGTCTAAACACAGGTTCTTGGGCTTATACTCCTTAGAATCCTTCCTCTTCAAGAGTTAACAGGCTCAAACCATTCCCCAATAACAGGGCAAGAACCTGTCCCAGGTACCTCCATCAGAACAGCAATCCTGCCGACATCTAATTCCAGCAACTTTGTCTTCCAGAAAATCTGGAATCACTGCAAAAGAAATTAAGTGATAAATATTTTAATTCTGTATGTATTCACGTTCATATTGGGGGACAGAGTCCAGCCTAGGCCCTTATGGTGTGGGATGCCTCAAAGCTTGAGTCTCTCACCTCTCCTTTTATATGAAATTGCTGGGTGAATTCATTCAGTGGCACAAACCAGTGTCATCATACTGTATACTTGACATTCAGTTATACCCACTATCACTGATTGGCCAGGTGACACTGTGAAATGCTAATCCAGTACTTCGAGGCTGTGAGAGTCTGGATGGGGAAAAACCAGCTCCAACTAAACCTAAGCAAACAGAATGGATTGGGGGTTTGGCTTCCTAGGATATGGTGATCTTTGATTCTTGACAGAGTTGTACTACCCCAGACAACTCACCTGAGCCCATTCCTGAAAAGAGAGGCCTTGCTCATGGTCACTCATGCTTTGGTAACTTCCAGACTGATTATTATAATACACTCTACATGGGGTTGCCTTTGAAGACTACCTGAAAGTTGAAAGTGGTTCAAAATACAGCAGCACACGTAGTGTTGGGCACCTCTTTGTTTATATTACACCACTGTTGTGAGAGCTGCACTGGTTCCCAGTTTCTTTCTGGGTAAAAGTCAATGTGTTGGTTATTACTTTTAAAACCCTATATGGCACAGGGCCAGGTTATCTGCAGGAGCTCCTTCCCTGAGTACCCAATCTACTAGATTGGATAGCGTGAGTAGACTCCAGTTCCGTTCTTTTAAATGTTGCCATCTGCTGGGAGCTAGTAAGCATGCACTGTGAAACATCAAATCCCCTGAGATCTGGCAGGCCTCCACGCTTTTAACCTTCCAGAAAGCCATAATCACTTGGCTCTTCCCCCAAGTATTTATACAGGATAATGTAGGAGCCCATGGATAGCTGTGTTGGATGCATCCAAGGAGAATGGCTGAAGTGCCAGGTTTTTCTTTTCTATGGTTTCACTGCTATTGTGAGCCACCCAGAGTTATGTTTTTCATATGGGTGGCCATAGTCTTTTAAATAAATGAATAACAAATACAACTTGTATCAGTTTTCATACTCAATTATGATGAAAAGTGATTATAACAGTGTTGGTCCATAAAAAAATAAAATCCAAATTCCTAAGGAGCATAATATTATCAGGACCAATCAAAGGAATATAAAAGGAATATTGCAACTTTTAACATGTCCAGAATGAGGCTATTCAGACAATAATTTTCTACAATCTAAAACAAAAAGACTTTACATTGTTTAACCTTACCAATATTACAGTATTATTTGATTTTATGTATTTATTTTTTAACTACTGAAATCACCCAAAATTATTCTCTGATTTTATTTGTTTTAGAAAACTTGCAATGTTTCTTTATCTAGAGGCTTGTAAATCTTGTCAACTGGACTTTAATTTTTGATGGTCAAGTTAAGCTTTCAGCTTTGTCATAAAGCCTTTATCAAAACCAATTAAAAATATGAGAAAGAAGGGAATCCATGGATGTAAAATAGGCTTAATACCATACGCCATTGCTCTTTGTATAAAAGTCTACTTTACATCCATGGATTCCCTTCTTTCTCCTATTTTTAATTGATTTAAGTCCAGTTGACAAGATTTACAAGCCTCCAGATTTGTTTTATTGCCTGGATAACGAAGAATTCTTTCTGCAATGTTTCTTTATAGTTATATCCAATTATATAGGGTTGCCTTTAAATATTATTTAGAAACTGCAACTGAATAGAGTAGCCTGCATATTCATTAGCTCCTAGAGCTGGAATCATATAACACTAATTCTGTGGGCCACACCTTGATGGCTGATGGATTTTCAGGTGCTAGTGCTGATTTATAAAAGCCTTTACAACTTAGTACTTGAGCACCTGCAGAATTTCTCCAACCAGAACTAGACGACCTAGTAGATCTTCAGATATAAATTATTTATACTCTCATCCTTCTGATAGGTAGAAGAGACAAAGACAAAAGGAGCTGTTTTTTTATGGTGGAATTGATGCTTTGAAATAGCCTCCCATCAAAGATCAGGCTAGTTCGTTCCTTGTTGATCTTCAGAAAAATGTTCACAACATTTAAGCATTGTGCTATCTTTTACTTCTTTATTTCTGTTTCTCGCTTACTGTTTATATTATTCTTTTAGCTGAGGAGGGTTTGTCATCATTTTAATCATATCCTGCATGTTTTAATTTTTGCTACATTCTACATCAGCTGCTCATGATAAATTGCAGCAGAGAGGTAGATAGATTTGAAAGGACATATAATTTATTCAGTTCAGGGACTCAACTAATTTTGACTTTCCAACCTAATGTCCTTCAGATATGTTGGATTCCAACTTTTATCACCTCAGGGTGAAGTGAGCCAAAATAATTATAACTAGAGTAATGTCATTATTAGCTGAAGTGGGTAATGAGTAGCCTTCCTGATATTGATGCTTATGTGCACCTATATTCTTTCCTTTCTTCCTTCCTCTCCCTCATAAATATTATCTAAAAATATCTGCGCATGCATATACATATTCACATAATATTTCAAAGAAGAATGTTTCACTTGCATCAACATGTTTGTAAACTATTTCTATGTGACAGTCAAATGAGAACTTTGGCAATAAGCCAATCTATAACACTACTCAATTCTCAAATATATATGCCTGAAATGTATGATTCATATAGCAAACACAGCATGTGTCTTTAGCCAAGGTAAAGTAAAAAAATTTCCAATCGCATGGAAGCACAGTTAAGCCACCACAATGTGAATGTTGTTCTAGCAAAATTTCATTTACTATATGTAGTTATTTAGGTGACTAATAGTTACCAAGCCATTGTGATACAGATTCTATTCAAATCAAAGAGCCTAAACACTGCCTCAGATTGTAGGAAACCTCTAAAATAAAACAGTGTAAATCTGCAACATTTCATGCATTGTTTATGGTAATGAGACATTACATTTAAGGCTGTTGAAAATTAAGTGCTTAATCTAAAATCTTACCGTGGAGAATTGAATCCACTATCAACTGTGATGCTACTGCTGTCCATGCTGTCCAGTCTTGCTGAATGTGTTGCTCTCTGGCTGTTGCTGTTTTCAGTTTCCTTTGGAGCAAGTAGAGTGAGATTCTTTTCAAACTTCCTTTGCAAGTCTCTTTCCTTTTCTCGCTCAAGAAGCCACTGCATAGTGCCCACATCATCCCGATTCTTTTCTTCCTCCGTGTTCTTATTGGTCCCTTCCTCAGAGTCATCATCATCAGAGACATTGTAATAATCAAAGGCTACTTCTTGGTTTCCAGTGGTTTCTTGCTGTCTCTGGGAAATCGGTATGACTTGTGTGACTGAGGTTACCATAGCTTGTTCGAGTTTATCACATCTGCTTGGCAGTGTTTCAGAAGATGTCTTTTGATGAGGTTTTAAATGTGGCACATTAGGTTTGTGAAAACTGTTGACAGATAGAGTACTGTGCAGAGGCTTAAAAAGCGTGTCTTTACTAAATATTTCTTTCCTCTTATCAAGGCTACTGGACTCTGAGCTGTGATGCTGAGCTAGTCGGCCATTTGTAATTACTTCAGCTGTCTGGCTTGCAACAATTGGCCCACTACTGTTACTTGGTCCTTTAGGTGACTCCTCTTTGTGGACTCCTGGTTCTCTGGCTAAGTGCTGTGACTGTCTTTCTGAGGGAGAGACTTTTTTTGTACTATCTGTCAAAGTCACTGGGTCACTGTCATCTTTATTTTTTCCTAAAGGTGAAGGAGCTGTGAGTACAGTTTCACTAGAAGTATTACACTGAAAATAATCATCAATGGCTGATTTTGTTGTGCAAGAATTGAGTTCATTATAAGATTGTAAGTTCTCGGTTGGTTTGCTTTGCTCCAACAAGGTACAGGAAGCAGGAGTTTCTGCACTGCCAGAAGTCTTTTCAGGTTTAATAACTTCTTTGTAGTTTACAGATGACATAATAGCCCTTTGATGATTAAGTGATTGTGAAGGCCTTAAGGTGCTATCATCTATATATGTTTGACTGGTTGTTTGGTCATCTTGGCTGCAAGCTTCAGCTATGTCTTCAGGGGTACCTAAAGAAGCAGCTCCCAGAGGTCCTTTTGAGTTATCCATTGATCGAGATCGTTCCTTGGCTTTATTAGACCTCTCATTTCTTGATCTTCGATCCTGGGTGTGGCTGTGGCTTCGATGGACCTTAGAATGGGAACTTCCTCTTGAAGGTTCAGGAAAAGGCATTTCTGTTCTCCTTTTGGCCAATTCACCAGATACATCCCATTCAGGAGTCATAGGAAAATGAGACTCAAGAACATTAGGACTGCTGTGCATGATAAAGTTGTCCCTTTTGTGTTCTATTATGTAGCAGCCTTCCCTTGGGGACCTCATGAGAGGATCATAGAAATCATATTCCCTTTCACCTGGCACATCCAAATGGGAACCCTCTGAAGGATCTCCTTTAGAAACTCGAGTTTTGCTGTGTGACCGAGATTTTCCATGAGATTTTCTATGACTTCGACTCTTTTTGCTTCTTCCACTATGGTGAGCTGATGATCCAGCCTTGCTCCTTTGAGCTTTTTCTTCTTCCAGCTTCTTCATTAGTGCAGTGTGCCTCATGACATTTTCCACAGTCAGATCAGGATTGATACGCCTAATAATCTCCATTTCTACCTCCCTAGGTATAGTGGTAGGAGTATCTTCATCCCGTAAAGGCCATTCCTCAGGAGGAAACTGGGCAGAAAAATTGGCCAGCTGTTTCGTCTTATCTTTTTTGAAACTCAGTCGAAACAATTTTAGGCCAAACTTTTTAGACTGCTTTTCTCCATCTTTAGGCTTTGAAAGCGTCTCTGTTTTGTAAGAAAAATTTACAGTACTTTTACTTTTTTCAGTGGGTGGCACCTGGCAAAGAGAAGGGGGGCAATAAGAATCCTTGCAGTCTTTTGTTGACTTCCTCTGTAGAGTTGATGCATGCATGCTATGCATGTCTTCTCTGCAACAATGGCAGGAATCGCAGTGGTTTTTAGGTAACGTTCGATCTCTGACACAGCCCGAGGCGGAAGGAGTTATAGTTCCTTGCTGTGGAGAGGTACACTGAGACCTGTCAGGTATCCTCTCATCCAGATGGTACCATTTACTGTTAGTTCTTATGAGGGAAGGTGTTATAAAATAAGTCTGTGGGGTCACAATGAAGTAGCCATCTGGAGTTGGGTATATTTTTCTTTCTCGCACAAGCATGTTTAAGGTATGACGCAGGATTTCAGGACTTGGAGTTGGAACACCTAAAAGAAACAATAATGTGTTTTTTTGACATGCATTTTATCAGATATAGTTTTGAGTACTTTTTTTCCTTCAAATAATCCATGATATCCAAGACAAGGAATTGACCAAAAAAAAAACCCCCCACTCTGGCAGAACATCTCTCTATCAATTTGTTTTCAACTTATTGTTTGTGCCTGAAATGTTTAAATTGTTCACTATGAAATAAAAGTATTAGTGTTGTTTTTAAAAAGTCTAGATAAAGTATTGATAAAATTCAAATTTATATTCAAATGTTTAATCCTATAATCTCAGAAAATACTGTGTTTTCTTCTCCCTGTGAGAATTCTGATAATAATTTTCATTAACTCTTTCTTACAACACAGAAGCAAGCAATAAAAAGATGTCATTCTGTTGTTTGAAATAAACAGAATTAGAAAATTGATAGGAAAAGAGCTTTCAAAAATCCGCAATATATCTCTAGTGTATCTTAAATTATTGCTTTATATGATGTTATAAAAGTGAAGTCTAACATACATATCAACAGATTACTTTAGTATGAAGATATCAAGCAAAATATCTTCAGAATGTTTTTCCTTGCTATCCAAGTGACCATTACTGCTTTGATATATATTTAAAAAAACTGCAAATGTAAGATAAAAGGCTGTTCAAATTAACTTTTTCATATGTCAGATTAAGCAATGTAACATATTATATGTTTCCTAATAGTTATGAAATACATTATAACAGTTCTAGCATGTAGGAGGTTTGTTATATAAATTGAATACAATACAAACATTTTAGCTGTGCTTAATTGGCTTTCATAAGGGCACATATTATAGCCATTGTATATAATATAGACCTTCAGATCACTACTATCTGACTGAAAGAAAAAAATGACTGACAGAAGGTCCTTTTATATGTAAAGCCATTTTAAATTGTTTTCTAACATCAATTGTTGTTATAATACAATTGTGAAAAAGAAATACAACTATTTGACAAATTACTGTTTATATTTGATCAGTTAAATATTATACCCATACCAATCTCTATATAATCAATGAAAAAACTATAACATATTGTACAATTAAATTGTGCAAGGTACATTTATTTTATTGAAAAAAATAAATACATTTATCTTTCTTTATAGGAGATTTCTAAGTGTGCAAGATAAAATAAAATCTTGGATGGAAATAAAACAAATGAACCTCTTGCTCTAATCAACATGGATGCTTCTACTTTTTGCATAGTTTGGAAAATAGCTAATTTAGATAAGAGCACTTTACTGTCTGCATGCAGGACTATATTTTCTTAGAGCATATTCTTTTAATCTAATAAGTAAAAACTATACAATGTGATTTCCACTGATTTTATGTCGTTGAATCTACTATGTATCTAAAATTATATTAACTTCTTTAATATAAATATAGATATATTTTTGGTGCTTTAGCTTTTTATGTTATGTTTCACCTAAGATTATGTTCCCAAAGGCCTGGATTTGCCTCTCTGCAACAGGGCAACTTCTCTGAGATTCTAATAGCCACACTCTATTAAGGCTTCAGGTTACAAGTTATATATCCCTGACTATATTTAATGTATCATATATGCCAAAACCAAAATGTCAATATATACCAGTAATTATGCATGTACTAGTGCAGCTGAAAATTGGAAATAGGTAGAAAAAATTACCAAAGGCCAATGCTATGATTATAGACACTAAAATGAGCAAAAGTTTCCAAATTCCCTAACATCATTCTTCAGACTAAAAGTTAAAGACAAATGCTAATAAGGAGCTTGGAAGAAAATGACTTTATTGCATTGTAAAAAATCTCAAGACTGGTAAGAAGGTATAGAAAAGATATTGTATGCTTTTAATGAGATTAGCTAAATTTATATTTCATTATATAGTAGATCCTTTTAACAGATGAACCCAAAGCTACATTCTTATCTATCATTTGCATTACAGCAGCTTATCATAGGAAAAAAATTATCTTTTTGGTTAATCACCTGATGTTTGTTAATTCTTTACAATACTGTAATTGATGGAATAGCAACACTCTTTCTCTTTTTAAATAAGCTAACACTAAAAGTAAAGGTAACATATTCTGGGACAGGTATTCTTCCCACGTATAGATTAGAAGTTGAGGCTGTAGCTTTGTGCTTAGAAACAAAACTAGACAACTTATGCCCCATTGGGACATCATTTTACAGGTATTTCCTTTCCTAAACAGAGAAACAGATAGGCAAAAAAGCAGTGCCAGTAGGAGCAACTTCAAACATTTTCATGGAGTTTCCTCGTGGGAAGCTGATACAGAGCATCAGAAATATTCCTATCTTCCTTCCTCCCTCCCTCCGTCCCGTCCCTCCCATTCTTGCCAGCTTCCTCATTTACTTTGCTTGTGCATTGAGAAAGTCTATGCTGAATGGGGGAAGGAAGGAGGGGAGGCACAGAGATGCAAGTCATAAATGGCAAGAGGAGCCACATGTATTGGGAAGGGAGTGTGAGTGTTGGCAGAGATACCGTGTAAGTCAGGGAGGGTGTACAGGTAGACAATGTAGATCAGAATGGGTACTTGGGCTGCACAGGAGATGCTGTGCAACTCATGAACAGTATGTGAGAGGATGGCATGGGTTGGATGTGTGGGGCAGAGATGCCCAGGGATAGGGGAAGGCATGCAGGAGGGTCATAAATTGGGAAGATGCGTGGGGATGTGCAATAGGTGCCACACAGGTCAGGGTAAGCACAAAGGGGCAGCATGGGTCCAGAAGGGTACATGGGGGTATGCAAGAGGTGCCATGCAGGTCAGAGAAGGGGCACAGGGGGTGGTGTGAATCAGAGAGAGGACATGGGGTTGTGCAGAGATGCTGCATGGATTGGGGTCAGGTTGGGAGACAGATCAGTTCAGGGAAGGTGTGTGGGAAGGCACAGGCTTGGGGAGAGCATGGAGTATGGAATGGGCTGTAAACTATGCACAATTTCACCCTGTTAAAGGTCATGACAAAAGTTTTATTACTATTTAGTGAACTGTGAAGGCAGGTATTAAATATCATCTTTAAAGAAGATTATCTAACACTGTAAATGCTTCTTGTGCATATACAGTAGCTGCATCTATGATCTATTCATTAATGCACTATTGGCATGCATTTTGATGAAAAATATATAATTGTATTTGGGACAATCAAGCATCCATATGTGGATGCAAGACTGATAGCTATCAGTCTTGCATCCACATAAAACTGGAAGCCAGTCTGATTAAGGCATAAAGCTAGCAACTAGGGAGATTATAAATTTTAGTCCCACCTGAAAACCTACTGGGTAACCTTGGCCAATCACATTCTCACCTAAATCCACCTTACAGGGTTGTTTTGGGGAAAACAGAAACATTAGGTATGTTCACCCCCTTGAGTTATAAATAATAAAAGAGGAATAAATTAATTAAATGAATAAATATCAACATTATAATAAATTAGCCATTTCATTTTTAAAGTGTGATATGGTATGACATGATCAATTTGGAGCCAGGAACAGCAGAGATGGATTGTTTTGACGAGTCAATCCTTCTAACTCCTACTTTATCAATGCACATATTCTCTTGTGAACTGACAGAGTACCTCCATTCAGCATCGGTTGACATTAAACATTCATTTTAACTTTTTTCTAAAAAAGAGATATTGATTATGGGTAAGAGGCTCATTCTTCTCAAAATTAACATCGGTGTTCATTCTTCTCAAAATTAACATCATAATGACCTCAAATGTCTCCATACCATTCATATGAGCTTGCAGAGGCTCAAGGGCTATCCATATATTCTAGACAGTTCAACAACATTTGGGTATGAAATAACACATTCCAAATATTACAGAATCTTCTAATACTTTTTTCTTCTAAACTGTATTACTAAAATTTAATAAAAGACAAATCTTGTAATTTGCTTGACATAATTAATTTAAAATGTATGCGTGCAATGTGATGGATGCTATAAATAATTAGCATATTTTCTTCTTTATATAGTATCGCAACAAAGTTTAAAAAACAGGCATCTGGACTGGATTTTTCTCAAGTCGAAGACGTTTCGCCTTTAATC
>JANHZU010002891.1:315114-328197 GCA_032468055.1 Acrochordus granulatus
AACCCCTCCACTCTGATTCTCTGAATTGCAAATTCAGTGTATCTGGAAATTACATCATGTTTGTTATTCCTTCAGAGCACAATGAATTTTGCCTTTGTACCATACGTTATTTGAAAAATTCAGAATATACTCACTCTAAATTATTTTATTTTAAACCTTTTGGTTCAAATTGAAAAGGGATGCACTTTTCAAAACTGACCTTATGTCATAACCCTAAAGCAGTTGAAAGATCAATTCCCAAAAAAATCAATGTTTGCCACTAGAATTTGACATGTTATTTCCTCTTACAAGTATTATCAATTTTACAACTCTTCCTTTCAGTTGAGAGAAGTTACACCCTTTCCTCAGGAACATACATTTTTATGCTGCCAAGACTGTTTTAATTCCTGACAGGAGATATCCATAACACAGCTCTTTGTTGATTTTGACTTTTAATTTGCCACCCCATAAAATCCCCCTTGAGTTATGTGTATTGCCAATAATGCTTTTTAAATGGCATGTGCCCACCACATATGTTTCACTTAGAAAGCATTCCCTAGGTTCCCTATTTTAAAGCTTGTCAACTTAGGGGCTGCAGTGGCCTAGTGGTTAAGACACTGGGCTTGTTGGCCGGAAGGTCGGCAATCCCAGTTTGAGACCCAAGCGCTACCACCTAATGGTAGGTAACCATTATAACATAGCTTCTGTTATTCGCCCCAGCTCCTGCCAACCTAGCAGTTTGAAAGCATGTAAAAATGCAAATAGGTAAATAGGTACCACCTAAATTGGTGGGAAGGTTAATGTATAGTCATGCCGGCCACATGACCACAGAAGTTCTTCAGACAAGGCTGGCTCTTCAGCTATGAAACGGAAGTGAGTACCAAAAGGGAGAACCTTTTACCTTTTTACCACCTTAGGGGTCTTAGGAAGTGTGCCTGCTGATCTGGAATGATCCCACCCCAAATGTATGTATGACAGGCCCCAATTCTGCTCACCTCTAAGAAAGCCATCAAAACCTGGCTTTTGGATTTTGTTATGCACTATGCAGAGACACATGGTTGAATTGGACAGCTTTATAAATCTAGTAAATAAATAAATTTCATACAGGTAAACCTTGACTTACAATAATTCATTTAGTGACTGTTTTAAGTTACAATGGTACTGAAAAAAATGACTTACAACTGGTCCTCACCACTTATTACCATTGCAGCAGCCGCATAGTCACATGATCAAAATTCAGATGCTTTGCAACCGGCATGTATTTATAATGGGTGCAGAGTCCCAAGATCATGTGATCCCTGTTTGTGACTTTCCCAACCAACTTCTGACAGTCATTGGGGAAAGTCAGATTTGCTTAATGACATATTTTACCTAAATCACAACTCAGTGATTTTCTTAACAACTGTGGCAAAGAAGTCATAAAATCAGGCACAACTTACTTAACAACACCTTGCTTAGCAAAGGAAATTCTTATCCCACTTGTGATTGTAAGTTGAGGACTACCTGTACTTAAACCATTTTACGACATACAGTTTAAAGCTGATCTAAATACACAAAAATAATCAAGTAAAGCTAATGTGTAACTTCTTGTCTGTTGAGAGATGGGAATATCAAGCCAAATAATGCCAAACAATGTACATTTATTTTATTTATTTATTAGCTTAACACCTATAAACCAAAGAGATACCAAACTCATTGCGAACTACACAATAATTTAGAGGAAGAAAATCATAAAACTTGGAGACCAAATTTAATGTGAATCAAGCCCTACAGGTGCCCTGTCTAATATCTATAAAGTTGAGCAAAAAACCATCTACGCTTTGTTTAAATAATTACAGAAGCTATATCTTTCTCTTACTATGTGGCCCAAATCTGCATATAAGCATAAATACAAAGTTTGGTCTTTTTGATGCTTAAAGCTAATGTAGTACTTTGAAGCTGCTAATCCATTTTTCATTTTGTTCTCCTGACTTCCTGATGAACTTAAGCACAGAAATACTTTCTCCTAATACATTTTAACGAGTAGCATTGTCTTCCCTATTTTCCATTTGTTTTAAACTGCCAACCAAGGAAGCCAATTTTAGCAACTTCAATTAAATTATATTTTACATAACTGTAGATCTTACAATGGTTTGCTTGCCATTCACAAGGTCACAGATCCTTCTCTAGCCTAGGCTACAAAAGAAAGGAAAACAAACCATGATGAATGAAATGTGACAGAAAGTGAAAGAGGTAAGTGACTAAATGTCATAACTTCATAAACAAACATACAGAAGACCATGCAGGAGTTTTAAATACAATTACATAATCAACACCTTCAATCCATATGGCATTCTTTGGTTCGTCATTAATGACAATTCTGTTACCTTTTCTTGAGCGTTGTTTCAGAGAGGTTCCTGAAAAGAAATCTCAGTGGTGGGATGTGTGAGCTAACAAAGCCTTTTTCTCTACATCAGCAATGCCAATCCTTGCCCAGCCTTCCTCAACCCAGGATGTTCCAGATGTGTTAGACTAGTTTCCATGATTCCCAATTAGAACCAGGCAGGAGAGAGACACTGAGAAATCTAGTTGTTGGAGTTGTCCTAGTCAGAGGAGACAGGATGACCCCACTTGGCCTGAGGCCGAAAGATAACTCTGCTGAAAAAAAGACAGTGCCTCATCCATGGAGTTGAAGTTCATACACTGTAAAGTAGCAAAGGCTGAGAAACTTAAAAAACCTCCACATCTCATGGTTGTGGTCTGGGAGCATCGAGAAAGCCACAAAATGAGGATGAGGGGATTCCAAATCTGGTAAAGGTCTGGATTTGTACCGTCGGATCTGCTCCCATCAGGCAAATCATAAATGCTCTTGCATTCAAAGGGAGTAGAGGTGAAGACAAACAGAGAACCCTTTATTTAGCAAAGCTGCAGATTAATTTTAGCTGGTCGCTAAATGAAAAAGTCAGCTGAAGTGAAAGGGTGTCATACTACCTGCTAGGCAGGAAGAATAAAAAGCTCAAACGATGAAGTCTCTCTCCAAGTTCTTAAAAATCATCACTTTTTCTGCCAACGCAGGAAGAAGCTCCTCCCTGTACTGGAATGTATTTAATGGGTTTAGCTACATCATAAATACTATAAATTATTGTCTGTTGTATTGTGGTTTTCAGACACAATGCTTTTTTTATCGTTAATATCTGGAATTTTCACAACAGCAGCACACCATTTCCGAGCGCGATCAATGTACAAAAGTGCTCAAGATACAAGTTTTGATTAGTGCAGAATGGTTTTACTATCAGCTCAACAGTATGACAACTTCAAAGATGTTATCTTGATTTTCTTTCTGTGACTAGAGATCAGCAAGAGACTCAATTGTGTAACCGTTCTGTTTCGGTTTTTAAATAGCATTTGGGTGTGCAATACTCTGAAAAAGAAACAGCAGTACTGTAGGCGCACTGGCCCCGTGAAGAAATAAGATGCAGCCCATATAAACAAGCACATCAACATTCTCCAGATCGCGAAGGAATATGAGATTGCCCAAACATTCATGTCCCCACCACCGTCACCCATCCTCCTTCAGAACTGGCAGGAGGAGTGTTAATAGCTGACCATCCCCAGGTCTGTAATCCATTGACCCTGATCAAGCCTGATCAATACATAATGTCTAATCTAGTTTTCTCCGGTATCTCACATCAGATTAGGATGAGAAACTCCCCTGCAGAAGGCACAAGCGTTTCATTTTGTTTTGCTTATACAGCTACAGGATAAAACGAAACAAAAACAAACTTAATCCATGCTGGATATACATGCAGCCCTCCTTCTCTAAGGCTTGACGGAAGAAGCTGCTTTGATTTATTTTTTTACCTTCCCATCCCCACCCACAAGCCAGGCTTGCTCTGTATTTTGCCAATACAGTACTAACTTCCAACTTCTTCATTCTTTAGAAGCCTTTTCTTCTGAGAGTCTTGCATTATTCACGAGGATATAGACCTGTTTTCCATGCTTCAGATTTTGTGCGCAGATTTCCCCCCCCCAAACTCGCACTCAGCTTTTAAGCCATGAACACAAGATGCAATATGTAAACAAACATAAATTCAAATATCAAAATAGGTTCTAGAGAACAAGAGCACACCATATCCTGGTCTGCTGTTACCATTTAATGAAGGAAGCCTCCAGTGCATTCCTTCTTGTCCTACACATTAACACTGCTGAAAGATCAGAGACAATCCGGCTGAGCAGGACCAGCCATCCTGCTTCACTTCTCCCCATGTCTGAAGAGAGTTATAGCCACATTTCTCCTTCACAACCATGAGTAGAAACAGTGGCTACAAGCAGGTTGTTCTATTTTTACAACATGGGGTATGCAGTTTATCCTAGCCTCCATTATCTTTATTGCCTTGAGTATGACACAATAAGTAGCTTTCCTGGTTAGGTCAGAACCACTATTATTTTAAATTTTCTACACCAAATAGAATAGAATGATGTCAGGCATCATCTTGGCACAACTCCCTTTTGCAGAACTTTCACTGATCCAGTCATTCTTTTTTGTCCCTTCTGGGCATTTTGTCCAGACTCCTAGGCCAGATGCTAGCAGAGGTCAGTGCCTTTTTAAGATTTTGAGAGGCTAAAGGGCAAAATGTTAATTTGACTAGAAAAAGCCCACTTTCTTCTTGTTTCCTACATCAAAAAAACCTTTTCTCCATAAATGTCACCGTTTTTATTGATAACCCTCTAATCTGGAGTGCATGATATAATTCAACGTAATTTAGAATATTGTTTTAACTGATTAATTCTACTGACTTGAATGAAAAAGTCTTATTTTAAAATATCTTATGTAATATAACCAAAATTTAAAACAGATAAGGACCCTCCACATGGAATGGGGGGATCTTTCCAAGCAATTGCCCATCCCATTAAAAATACTCTGACAGAAGGTTCTATCAGCATTTTGTGGTCAGTGACCAAAAACCGAGTGCTCGAGTCCGTTACAGAAATGTTGATCTGAAGATTTAAGTTTCCTTTTGTAAACCTCGCAGGTATGTTTGGCAGTTCAGCATGTACAACAAGGAAAACAGCAAGCTGGTTTTGAATTTGTTCACAAAATCAGTAAGAACCTTACAATTAATTTTAAAAGATGTAAGAACTGTACATTTTACCTTTGGTATTAGGACGAGTTAAAAGTGCAGTTATTGAACAGGAAAATACTAACTGAAATGGGCATTCAAAACAACTTGAATGGTAGAAAATATTTTCAGTTAGTATTTTCCTATTCAATCATTACTGCTCCCAGAAAACCCAGTGCCGAGACCCTCAAAAACCTGCCATTTAGATTAATCTTAGATTAACACTATTAGTCCTTAGATTAATATTGAGGACAAAATGGTTTGTATTAACTCCAATTATTTCTGATATTTGATAAGTTATCCAGTCCATACGGCCCAGTAGTTTATTACTCTCAATCTACTAGACATAAGGATATATAGGAAGATGCCTATTGCCCTACAGTCTACCATATACTGTCTTCAACTTGGCTCAAGTTAGCTGAAAGACATCACACGAGTGGATCAAGGGTCCTGTTATTCTATTTCACCTTTGCGTAACAGAACGGTGCTGGTGGTTCTAAAGGAGATACCCTCCTTCTGGCTCCTGAAGCCAACCTTCATTCAAATGGGCCTTCTGGAATGCGTATCCTAACAGTGAGATAATTGGCAAGAAGAGAATTAATGTCTGTACAAATGTTTGTTTACATTTATTGGAGAAGAGATTACAAGAGAATAAGCAGGCACACACAATAGGGAATACACGCTGAGAGGAATGTACTAGCAACCTCTCATCTGTAAGCACTTATTGTAAGAGCAAACTTAAAAGCCTTCAGTGGGAAACTGATTTGAGTCTTGTCAGTGTCAGGCAGCAATGCAAACTGGGACTGTTCTAATCAACTAAATTCACAGAGCTGAGATTGTGAACCTCAATCTCATACATACAGTACTCCAACAGCAGTCCTCTTCTGGCTCTTTGATTAACTGCAGCTTTTCAAGGTTCATCAGTGAGAATACAGGTATCCCTGTTTAGTGGCCACACTGTTTAGTGACCATTTGTAGTTACAATGGTGATAAAAAAGTAACTTAATGATCAATCTTTGTATTATGACCTTTGCAGGTCTGTACAGGAAGTCCTTGACTTACAACCACAATTGGGACCAGAATTTCTGTTGCTAAGCAAGGTCATTGTTAGTTGCATGTGATTTTAACACCTGGTTTGCAACCAATGTAAATACATGTCAATTGCTAAACGCCAGAATTTTGATCACATGACCATAAGGATGCTGTGACAATCATAAATGTGAGGACTGGTTTTAAGTTGCTTTTTTCAATGCTGTTGTAATTTTGGATGATTGCTAACTGAATGGTTGTAAGTCAAGGACTACCTGTAAAGCACAGAGAGCTCAAGTAAAATCATAAGCACCCTCATAATTTCACTTAGCAACTGCTTCACTCAACAACCAAGTTGCTGGTCCCAATTGCTAAATGCGGACTACCTGTAAAGTCATAGGGTTGCTATGAATTCCCTCATGCATGTTGATTTGATCTGACTGCATGAAGTATTCAGGAAAGCAAAACAGAGTTAGATCAATAGTACACAATTAAACCACCAAAGTTTGACAATGTATTGCAATGTGACTCAATCTTGATCAAGCCATGTATGAGTTCAGTCTTACTTTTAGTTGGTCTGTCTTTAAACAGCTCACTGCACTCAAAGGCCCAAGAGCTGAGTTACCAGGCATCTGGGGAACAAGAGAAACACAAATACCTGTATTTTCCCCCTCTCTATCTGATAATATGTATTTCTCTTCCCCTCCTTCTAGGCATGTTTTTTTAACACCCACACATCATTTACTTCCCACACCCATATGTACAAATGATTCTACAAATGCATTCACCTAAATAAATACATAACCATTCAACTGCAACAACTTAAAATACACTCAAGCTCAGCAACTTATTCTTGTAAGGACTAGGGTGAAATTCATACGGTAATGCATGCAAGCCATGTATTGATTACCACTAAAATGTGATTTCAGCACTTCAAAATCGATATAATGACAGCTATCATTTTTGAAGGATATGTACTACATATATCCTTCAAACAATCCCTTAGAATTATGTGTACTTAAACTTCCCACATTATTAGGATATAATAGAAGTAAATAAACTGCAAGAATTAGAAATAGTAAAACAGGAATTAAGATCAGCACTGTAAGATTAAGGTTACGTATTTTGGTAATATTCTTTCATAAGACCTGAACCACTTAGAATCTCAGCTAGAGATAGCATCTGATCAGCTGGGCTTGGAAGCCAAGCAGGGTCAGCCCTTGTTTCTTGAACAGGAGAGCATCAGGGTAGATTGGGTTATTAAAAACAGACTTCAGAAGGAAAGCAATGACAAAACAACCCATAGTTATTCCTCAATGAACTGCACAAACTACTTACATAGTGACTAGGAGTTGAACTCAGATCAAAGGACTTGACAGTACTGAAACTCCTAAGAAAAGAAACTACCAGCCAAAGAATAAATCCATGAACAGGATTCTGGGATATCTAAATTCAAAACAGTACGTCAGTTTATTTCACATATTTGCACGTTGCGACAATCAAAAATGACTCTTGGTGGCTGACATAAAGAAATATTATAGTAAGCAAACCCATATCAATCCTATAAAAATGTATAAGCCCATATGAATGTAGGCTGGGCCCAGACAGTTCCCCCTTTTCACAATTCATGTCCATTAAATAAAAATTCCATAAACGTATCCACTTCTTTGTTTCAAAACTTCAAGAACCCCAAATCCGAAACATAATTTCAGAAGTGACTCATTTTGCACAGAAATGTTATCAATTAAGACAAAAGATGGCAAAATGCTGTTGGATGCCACAGATACCAGCCAAGTATTAACATGAGTGAAATTAACAGGGATACTTTGCAATCAATCAAACTGCCAGCTGTCTATAAAAGGTAAGTGAGAAGTTGCAAAACATGGCTTAAAGGAAAAGGGCACTCAGGTGAGGAAGAAGAGGAGAAATTCTTCTCCCCACTCAGAGGAGGAAGCAAGGGCAAAAGAATAGCTGAATTAAGGCAGCAAAAATGCACTTTAAATATAATTAAAGATTAGAAACACAGCCTACACTTTATCTGCACACTGACCATTCAGCCAGTCCAATCCGTAGTTCAATGAAAACAATGTTATTGCAAGAAATCACAGCCTTTCAAAAGAAAAGGAAGAATTAAAATAAATCTACAAATAAAAATTCCATAATGGTTAAACTCATAACAAAAAAATACTTAAGATACAGGAAATCAAGATTTCGTCCTCAAGGATAATTTTTCCAAAACTATTTTGCCAACTGCTGCAATTGGCAGTAATCTGACAAAAGCCAAACATGACCACACCAGAATATATGCCATAATTTTACAAGCTGAACATGGCATTTGGTAAATGTAAGTGAATTATTTTGGCATTAATGTGTATACATCTCACTAAACTGTGGATAGTAGTCACAGTTGTCTCAAGGCTGGGAGTAGGAAGTAGGCTCCCGATTTTCACTTACCTAAAGCAAGTTGACCCACTACATTCTGGCAGGCATATCAAATGGAGCTTTGTTCCCAGCCTTGGAACATCAGAGAAGAGTAAGCATTATTCAAAATCTTTTAATAATTTTTAATCTTCATTCCGGCTAAAAGATTAGGAGGAAGAGGAAAAAAAGCTGGGCAATACATTGTTGAAGTAAGCAGAATGTTTATGATAAAGAGGACCATATAGCTAAACTTGGCTTAAAAAAAACAGAGGATAAGGACAGAGCATTACTCAGCAGAAATGGCCAGAATTCCTTGACTAACTGGAAGCCAAATGGGCAATGTACTCCATGTCACTTACCTAAGGAAGATGCCCAAACTAGCAAAAATGCAGTTCACAAGATGTAGAGGACAGGTAGTCCTTGACTTATCACAGTCAAGGTGTGATGACGATAAATGCGAGGAGAGATCACAAATCACTTTTTCCAAAAGTTTCTGTTGTAACTTTAGACCATTGTTAAATGAACAGTGGCAAGTCAAGGACTACCTGGACTAGTAGACGACTTAATGCCAAATAATAAAAGCAGAAGTCAGAAAGAAGTCATTATTGCCTACACAATCTTCATGCTCATTAGAAAACATTTTATAATCCTTCTCTTAAATAGAGTTCTCGATCTAGGAGAATCCAATAGCCATCTAAGTTCAGTGCTTGAGAACACAGTACTACCTAATTCTTGAAGATTTATCTACTAGCAAAGTGCTATCTTTTGAATAGCACAAGTATTTTTGGTATGGCACAAGTTATTTTATGTGTATAGACAACTACAATTGCTCCAATGGAAGCTGTTCAGATGTTAAACATTATGTTTTACGATTTATTTAGTTTAATGACAATATAAAGTTCAGAGGTCAGAATTTTCTGTCCAAGTACATGAAGAACATTTGAGTCTTTTGAGGTCAATACCTCTTTCTTAGCAGTTGCATGCTTATACCCTGATCATTCTCTCAAACACTTGCTCCTCAAATGTCTTGAACAAATTACTATACAACCTAGCTAGGTGGGAAGATTTCTAGTTTATGTAAAAGACAACATATTGTGGAAGTCTATCCTATGCTACAATTACAACATCTAAGTACTGACATATTAGTTATCACCCAATCCCAACTAGATATAATACAGAAGAAATATAGGATGTAATTTTTTTCAATCTATATATTGCAGGCTAATAAATAAAAAATCTTCCAATTTTTACTTTGATGAAACCTGAAGACAATTGATTAATATGTTTCTACAAGCTTTATCTATAATGACTAGGGCATATCTTTCTTAATATATCTAGGAATCTAACTTTCATCAACACCACTATCTTTGTGGATATTACTGAAGTATCAGCTGAGGAGTTTTTTTGCTCTCAAGTCTGGGCATCGTTTTTTTTTAATTCCTAGTATTCAGGTCTTATTGTTTTCTAAGATAAATATATTGTCAATTGCTTTTTTGTGAACATGAAGTTTGTTTCATAAAAGTTTTGGCTTCTTGATAGCTAACCTGACATCAGCAATCTTACTCAAGTTCTGAGAAGCTGTTTTTCTTTTGCAAATTAAAATAAGGAAACTTCCAGACATTGGGAATTTTTAGCAAGTCCTTTGCAGTGTCTTTTTCATCCAGTTCCCCATATTACGTTCAAATAATTATGCTCATTTTAGAAACCTTTGAAGTGTCCCAAAAGAAAAAAATGCACCAGCTGAATGCGCCTGGCACTTCAGATCAAAAGCAAAAAAAATTTTTAGATTCTTTCTTGTTAATCATTTGCCAAATATAATTCAGAGTTACACATTCAAAACAAAACCACATACTGTATTTGTGTACTAAGACTTTACTGGATTGTGATAAAGGACAAATGAATTAGATTGCTGATTAACTTTACTCTCAAACTTTGAAAGTTTCTCAACATGAAATGCAAACACAGTTACCCATATATCTTATTTTAAGAAAAAATAGCTTAAACTAAGACAGAAATCCATCTGATCTATCATTCTAACATTTATTTATCAAATTTATATATCATCCATTTCACTCTGAAAAGCAACTCTGGGCAGCTTACAATTAAAATCAGAAATATAAAAATATTAACATTAGATACAGAAATAAAAGCAATAAGGTGGTGGTATCATCCCTATTAGTCCACTAGTCACCTTCAGCACGGAGTGTCCCTTCGAATGCTTAAGCCAACCGGCATAGCCAAGTTTTAATGCCTTCTCTTAAGGCCAAGGGGATAGGACAGATCTCGCCTCAGGCAGCAGGATATTCTAAAGAGTAGGAGCCACAGCAAAATAGGCTCTCATTACGGTGGGAAAACCCTTAGCAGAACTAAGCAAGAATGCAAGTAGACTCTTAGCAAGAGTCTACTTGCATTCTTCAACAACTAGGTTTCATAGACATAAATTCTGATTCTAAATTACTATTGTGATCATTGTTCACAATAGCCTGCAAGCTGTTGTCAGGTGTTGGTACGTCACCTAAAATGTTGTGGTGTGTCACCTCTGATATGTGTGTCATAGGTTCACCATCACTGCTCTAAACTAAAAAATCCTCCACTAACTATGCCTTTATCAGATGGAGTTGCTCCACTCTCATTAGTATATACAGTATTAATATATATTATACATTTGTATAAACACATTGCTATATCAGCAACTCTTCTGCGATTCCTCTTCTAGTAATTCTCAGTGTGGAATTTGCCTTTTCATAGTAGTTTCACATTAAGGTGCAATTTCTTTGCCCAAACTACTGCAATCTCACAATCCATCAATGACTGCTAGCTGAGACCTCAGCAACACAAATATGAATTTTCTTTGGCCTAATAAACATAACTTGAAGTTTTGTTAAGACTGATTTGTATTTGCTGTTTTAATTCTGCTAGTTGGAGAATTACCTTTAGGAACACTTTATTATCCCTTTTTGTTTTAACAAGCCCACATAATTTGCTGTCATCAGGTAAAATCTTGAAGTTCAGCTCAACTCATGCTCACAAACACATCTACGTTGTTTTTCTTGACTTCCCAGCCTGGTGTACAGTAAGGACTTCCTGAAAGCCCCCCTCTTTCAAATATTAATCAAGTTTATCTATGCTTACTTAGCATTTTCAAGACTGGCAAAAAACACTTTGCTGCTACTTAATTCCAGGTAATTTATGCAGAAAGTTAAAATGCATGATTCCCAATAAAAGTATCGATAGAAACTTACTTCTAACATATTCCCATTGCAAGAACTGTCCATTTAATGAGACCTTCTGATCAGTAACAATTTTACATTAAAAAGCCACAACCCGTTTTCTCGGCCATTTATTTATTTATTAAATGTACACGCCACCCATCTTGCCTTGTAGTATCACATTACATTCATTGAAATATATTTTTCATTCCAATCTTTGAAAAATACATTGTTTATCAACAAGCTTCTCATCCATTTCCATGAAATGCAGAACTTGAAACAGAGAAATAAACATCTGGTTCTATGAGAGAGATGCAATTATAAACGTGCAGTGCAATAGCTGGCACAGATGAGTTTTGTACTCTTATTCCCAAAGCAATTGTATAATCCTGCTTTCCAATCACTTTCAAATTCTTCAGTCAGTGAAAGCAATGAAATCAAGGGTCTCTCAACTAAAACGATGTTAATAACATCAAGGATTAAATTGTCCAAATTTCTCTATTCAGTAAAATTTGCTTTAAACAGTTACTATATTCCTCTAAGAATCCTGTAATCTGATAAGAATCTTCTGGCTAGTTAATACTAGACTAAAGAGATTTAAATGTATGAGTCATCTAATATCAATCTTTCTTTGGCAAAAGAAACACCAATTAAATGATGTTTGTACTTGCTGCAGTTGGTTTTATGAGAAAAGACTTGATTTTATTTGATAATTTGTAGTGCATGCATGAGCAAAATCTTGTATAACATCTCCACGCACATACATTTTTTATCTAAAAAGTAAAACGCATTGCATATCGTTCCTTTCTTTGTAATTAATATTCATAAAATTATTCACATTTATAATTACAAGGAAAGTAATCACATGCTTTTACAGCGATAGTTGCCATAAAAAGGTGGTAAGAATAAGATGTAAATAGGAATCCAACAGTGACTGAGTTCTCTTTTGAAAGATATATTTATAGTCTTACAAAATTATATTCAAATTCTGCTACTCACAATGCCCAAAATGTAAGTCTGTTTTGTTTGATAGACAAAGTCAATGAACCACTTAAAACTATGCTCACAATTCTGAACTATTATCTAATGAACGGTATAATTACACAAAATAACCAATTTTAAATACAAGTTCTAACAAATAAAATGCCCAACATAATTATTATGCAGTTCAAGGCCTAAAATTAAAAGCAGTTTAAAGAAATGCCCAGATAGATAGAAAGTTTGCTGTTCTTCTCTTCCCCTTGCAGCATATGTATTGTATGTGTGTGCATGTTGTTGTTCAGTCGCGCAGTCGTGTCCGACTCTTCGCGACCCCATGGACTACCTTACGCCAGGCCTCCCTGTCT
>JANHZU010002891.1:358156-373777 GCA_032468055.1 Acrochordus granulatus
TTTTGTCTCTCATAGTTGAGGTATACCTATGATGACAATTACAGGCCTCTCTCATCTTTTTAAGTGGGAGAACTTGCCCCACTGTATATCATGACTGAACTTTTCCACAAACTGAAAAATTTCTCACACTGAAAAAACAGCATCAGGAAAATGAACATGGTTGTTTTGTATGCGGAAATAATGATTCTGAACGGAGTATTCATATATGCTAATCTAAGCCAGTACTTGAAAAAAATAGTATCAAACATAGGTTTACCTGATCTATTGTTTGGCTATATATCCATTATGATATGTGTACAATGTAGAAAACTGAGCAGCAATTAGTTAGGCGAAAATCATATAGTAGCTAAAAATACAAGTAGTAGCTAGATTTGGGTGAAATCAGAAGCCATAATTAATCATTAGATGAAAACATTATAATATGGCTCCAGTTTCTGCTCTCTTCCTTGAATGTAGCCATGAAAAAAATCAAAAGTTTCCATTTTTAGTTTAACAGCAGCTGAATCTCATCCAAGTAATAAACTGTATTTACATTTCACTACAGTTAAACCACATTTCTAAGGTATTATTTTTCAATCACCTGGTTTCCACCAGCCATAATTAAGATGAACCATATTTTTTTCTGAATAACTATAATTAACCTAAGAAGAGAAGATTCCAAATTTCTCACAGCTATACAAGAGAGGGAGATAGGGAGCTTAGCAGTTTGTTATGTTTATTTTCTGACTACTGAACTATGATTTATCATAACATCAAATTCACCGCTTATAAGAGATTATATACAAACTTTAAACCTTCTGTATTTACACCCATATCAGCATTCCACCAGGAGTAAACTGGATACTTGCTCTATCTGAATGTTTTAAACTTTTTAACTTTAACTATTTCCTTTCAGGCTTCAAATCTCTGGACAGCATTCAAAGATTAAATGGCTTCCCTCATGGGAAAACATAAAACCATCTTCAAATGAAGCATAAAATGGTTTAATTTCTATTAAACAGAATACTTTTATACTGAATAACAAAAATCTACAATAAATTTATTAGGAGACCACGGAATAAAAGCTTTATTGCTCCCTACTCACATTTTCTGGACTCATCTATCCTTCACCATAATATTTTTTAACATAAATGTTCACATACAATTGGAATCACATAATTCCAAGTGCTCTCCACTTGTTTACATTTGCTATTTAATGCTCTTACTTACCTCTTCCCAGCAATTCTAATGAATACGTAATATAATCTTTTATTTGGGCCATTACATAGGAACACTTAAGAGCAGTAGACAGTATAGAAGTCAAGAGAGTCCACCATCCTTCACTACGGTAATCACACAATACATAATCAAGCAGCCTAGAAGACAGAATATTTAAACAATGTAACATTTTCAATATTTTTTATAAGATGGGGAGCCAGTTAATTCTAATGGCTAGAAACCAGGAGAATGTGAGTTCTAGTGCTGCCTTAGGCATAAAAGCTAGTTGGGGTAGTCACTCTCTTTCAGCCCACAATGTCTGGTTTATGAAACAAGCCAGTCAATCAATTTCTGTCAGAACCAATATATTAACACTTGGCTGAACCAAAAAAAGCAGACCCTATTCTTGTGAGAAAACACTAGGAAGAAGAAAAAATACTTTTTATGGAACTATGGAATGAAGTACATTAAATTTATTTTGTCCATAGTTCAGGTTTGCCAGAGGTCTGATTCTAATCTAGAATATGTGATAATATATGAACAATCTGTTGATGTAACAATACACTGTTAACTGTTACTTATTGATGGATTGAAGTGTATGGGATAAAACAAGCTTAAACTGAACCCCAGCAAGACTGGTGCTGTCTGTCTGTCTGTTTGATGCTGTCTCAGTTCCAAGATTAATTCTGGAGAGCATTGTATTTGCTCTGATAAAGCCCATCTACAATTTAGGGCTTTCCTGGATTCCTGGCTTTTGCTTAAATCATAGGAGACCATGGCCAGGGTTATGTACCACTTATACCTCTTGTGGGCCTGGGAGGCCTTTGCAACAATGATTCACACCCTTCTCACTTCACTATTAGACTATTGCAACATCTCTATAAAGGGCTTTCTTTGAAGGTTCTTCAGAAGTGCAATTAGTTCAACATTGTGGCTTGGTTACTGTATCAGTTACCAATGAGTCTCAGGGTCAACTTCAAAGTGCTGGCTTTAAATTATAAAACCATTATGTGGTTCAGGTTATGTATTCAGAGATCTCCTTCAGCTAGAATTGGCCTATCCTATGAATTCATTCTTTGGTGGGGGGAGGTAGAATGTTTAGAGTCCCATCCCATGTGAACTTAAGAGGCAACCCTTCCCAGTAATAGATTCAACATTATAGAACAGTTTACTCCCTGAGGTTCTTGTAGCCTGAACTTACTTGCTTTTCACAAAGCTCACAAAAGGTATTGGCAAGACTATGAATGCTAGTAGTTATATCAGGCTACCTTTGGGGGGATTCTTTTAATTTTGGTTTGTTTTCTCTGAGATAATTGTTTTTCTGTATCTGGGTTTTATGGGCTGTGAGAAATGTGGGAATGTTTGAGGTTTATATTATTTTGCTAGAGATTATTTGAATCTTTGTATTCCAAATTATAACAAAATAATACAAACCCCAAACATTTCCACATTTCCCAATCTGTGGCAGTATGTAGATTTGTGCAATAAAGAAATAATTACAGATACCCATTGACCTGATGGTGACCAGGGCTAGCTTATCGTACACACATGTCGAACACTTTATGAGCTAGCCAGCAATCTGGGGCTGTTAGGGTTATGTTAGGTACAACCATGAATCCTGAAAAGGGAAGCTGGAAAACAGCTATCATGTAACTGGTCCAACTTTAGAAAAGGAAAAATATTGAGGGTCAGGGCTACATCATATATAACATTATTTAAAAATATTTTGAATTATAAATTTATTTATTATTGTATTGATGAGAAACAAGTTTAATTCTTATGTATAATTTCTAGATATTTTGTTGTTGTTCAGTTGCTCAGTAGTATCTGACTTTTTACAACCGCATGGACTGCAGCACGCGAGGCCTCTTTGTCCTGTACTACCACCCGGAGTCTGCCCAAATCCATGCCCATCGTGTCTATAATGATATCACATCCTCTCCTGTTCCCTTTTCCTTTCGCCTTCAATCTTCAATCATCAGGATCTTTTCCAATGAGGTCTCTCTTCGCATTAGGTGGCCAAATTATTTGAGCTTCACCTTCAATATCCTTCTTTCCAATGAACAATCAGGGTTGAGGCTAGATATTTTAAAGTATCCAAAACTATGCAACAGGACATTTATGAAGTCATACTTACTTTAAAGCTTTGGTGTAATCTTTAGCATAATAATATTCTTCACCCATCTGAACCACTGAAAAAAAAATTAGATTATTCCCAGTACTTTAATTCATTTAAAAGTCCTTTAAACATGCATTTGAAAATGAAACTTACTCAAATGACTTTTCATTCTTGGACACTTGTATCTCTTGAATTGGGTAACTGCATTACTCAACAGGGTGATTATTAGCTCCTAATAAATAAAAAAAATCTGGTAGTATATTTGGACTTACTAGAAATTATAAACTAGAATTAGACATCTGACTTACAGAATGCAGAACTTTCTTCTCTTTTAGCTGCAATGCCAAGATTCCCACTTTCTCCTTTTCAGGATCATTAAGATCGAAACCTGCATAAGATAATGAAAAATCCATTTTAATGAGTTTTGCTCCAAGAGGGGTACTTTATTATTACAACTGTAAGAGACACATGCTTAATTCCAAGCCAAGAATACATAGATTCTAAACATTCCTGTAACTTAGGAGAAAGAATGTTTAGAATTCTATCATATTTTTTATGATAGAGACTGCTTATACCAGAACTATATCTAGACTTCGAAAGAGCTTTGCAAGAAAACTATTGATATTAACATCTTACCAAAAAAATCTCATAATTTCTTAGCAACAGATAATTTACTGTGGCATCACTAACAGAAATGTTTCACTTGGAATATATATTTTAATGTTTACATTCTCTTTTGAGTAACATTTAAGACCAAACATTGAAATTGTAATCATCTTAAATCTCTGCATATGGATGAGGTATTCAAATAGTGTTTCCATGGACTTTCCCATTCATTTCAACGTAGAGATCTGTTTCCTTCACTAACATCAGTGTGAAATGGATTAATAATGCAAAATAATTTTGCAGTATTTTCTGGACTTCGGCAAAAAAACAAACATTTTAGCTGTTAGGCTACTTTAGGGCTTACACCACAGTTCCCATGAGTTTTTCACCTGAAACATGTATGGGAAACCATGATAGTAATTTTCAGGCATCTCAATCAGAGGAGACCAGAAGCAGTGATCACAGAACTTAGAAGGCCTTAGGGTTTTAAATTGCCCGTTCCTGATGTAGGGAAATCTGAGATTTGCCATGAAACATGCTGATAACCTCCAATATATATTTTGTCTAACTACAATATCAAATCATTCAATTTTAAGTTATATCTACTGAGGAAGCAGTATTTTAAAACTGCTTTGGGAAAATTGTTTTTTAAAAAAGTATATGGAGAACATCAGCTAAATCATATACTGCTATTGCAGTAAATTGTCAAATATTCAGGATAGTATATTAGGATACTCCTGATATATTCATCAGACATGCTGGGAATTAGGCCCTGCCATGCAAAACCAATAATTAATTCAAGAGAACACAACAAGCCCTGGTGCAAAGCTGAACAAGAAACCATAAAATTCTTTTACCCATTTTCTCAAAAAAGGATCTCTAATCAGTTTATAAAAGCTATAAATATCTCAAGATTTCTTATTAAGCTATTTATTTTGTAACTGAGAAATAAAAATATATTTACTTAGTATTCCCTGCCTCCATGGCCTTTGTCCATAGAAGTCAAGCATTCCAGTTGGTGTTTCCAATGGATCCGGATTAGGATACATCACAGAAGACTGTAAATTCAGCAAAGTTCTTCTTTAAACTTGATTTTTAAAGTGTGGAGCAAAGTAATAATGAAGTAACAAAGCAAGGAAGAATGCTTAAAATGTTCATAGAAGAACCAACCTGCACCATACACAGGATCATAGAGAATACAAAAATACCTATTGAACATTCAGATATTACAAGTATACATGCTTCAGCTAATTAAATACCAATAATAAATATTGAACACAGGAGTCACAATTGACAGGGAGAAAAATTAAAGTTTTGTCAAGGACTCTGATCAGCTATACTAAATTCCTTTTTCTTAGAAAACTTTCAGTGAAAATACATGTATCTGTATAGTCATTCTATCATTTAATGCAGCATGGTTTATAATGAAAATTAGCACACAGATCTGTAGCTAAAATTTTTCATTTAGTAAAACAGCAGATTGCGACATTAAAAAAATTAAATTTAGATTATCCAATATATGTCATTTACTATAAAACTTCAAGATTCCAGGTCCTCATATCTTTGTGGAAAATGCTTAAAACTCAGATAAGAGATGATTCTTTAGTGTATACACATTAATTATTAGTGCCAACTTGGGAATGGAAATCATTTGATATGTGAGGTATTCTTTACCTGAAATTCATTCAGGTACTTAATATATGTCCAGCTTTATTTTTATGACCTTTTATAATTGGTATGATTTGCAGATAATCCATGACTAAATTTGATAGGTAACTAAATAAACAGGCTCCACAGGCATACACAAAAGTTCTCATATGAATGTATTTGTGCAGATACAGAAGAACAAACATGCATCATTTTTAACAGTACTGTAACTAGGGTAAGTTTCAATCATATATAACTTAAAGAAAACTCTTTTGTACACAAATAAAAAAAACTATAATTCTGTGGTATATCGATTTGCCAGAAAGTATGCAAAAACTTACTATAACCATGATATAGAAAAATATATGACCTTACCACAGAGTTTAGTGAGCTGTAAAAGAATCTATGACTCACCTCATGATTGCAGAGAACATTTGCCAATTGCTTCCGTTCTTGTGCATAATATGCTGCCTGCTGATAATAAAAACCTGGATTTTGAGTTTGAATAGCTGTCAACCCCAACTTAATAGCTTCATCAAATAGATCCCCAAAAGCCTGAAATCTGTTAAGAAACCATACACACATAGATTTTAGGTATTTTACATAAAAAAGATAAAAAAGATAAAAGGAATGGCAACAAGCACCATGTAAAATCCTAAAAGGCTGAGAATCTAAACTTAAGGAAGCATCACAAATTTTCAGCTCACATAATTATATAAAAAACACCAAAACATAACGTATGTAGCACAAATGAGAAAATGTAAAAATAAGAAATAAATTGATTTACACTTCATTCTATTGCTTCTCTGAAGCTTCTTTGCAGATCATAACGTATCAGCTACTCATGACAATTTTAAAAAGGAAAGGACAGTTCTAATAACAATTTTTAGCATGATGACTGTTAATTGCATTGGAGATTGAACCAAAATCTCTTAGCATGAGGAGACCAAGGTACAAAAATCCACTTGTTCACAAGATTCACTGAACAACTTTTGGCCAAACACTCTTTCTCAGACAAGTTATCTCACAGGCTGTCAGTGTGAGAATAAAATTATAAGAGACACCCCCTCCCAATACTTCCTTGAGCTCATAGAAAAATGAGGATATAAATAAAACAAATAAGATTATTTCAAGCCCACTTGTGAGATAGCCTTCAGCCAATAACAATGTAGGCAAAAAACTAACAGTAATTTCAGCTTGAATTACCTAATCATTTCACCAATCATAATACTAAAAATACTTTAAAACATACTGTTTTGACATCCAGGCAGCATGCTCAAAAGCCAACTCTGCACTTCCAATTTTTTTCTTGCATAAGTCTATATGTTTCCTAAATTGTTCAATTGCATCCAGGGGTGTATTATGCTGAAAACACAGGCGACAGATCTGAAAAGATTTGAGATTAGAACAGTTTATACAGGGTAGTAACTCAAATTCATTTGCTATTCATTTACCAAAAAGCCATATAACATTTATACTTTTATACAAATCTTTCCATTTCCGACCCTTAAATATGTTCACATTTTAAGTGTGTTTGTATTCATGAAGATTCATGAAGTGTATTTGTATTCATGAAGATGGCCAAACTAAAAAGGCTTATAATCAAGGAGTAAAATAATAGATTCCATTCATTCCCAAGTAATGTAAATATTTAATCCCAAAGATGCTAAGAACAATGCTGGTCTCCCCAGAAGGGAAATAGTCAGTGCTCTCTTCTCTGATCCTCTTTGAGTTAGGCCTGTCCAAAAAGCTCTTTATCTTAAAGGTTAGTCCTTCTGCTAAGCAGAACAGGACAGGCAACAAATGTCTTCCAGAATGTTGTGAATCTGAACAATAGCAAAGAATGAAGTTATAGTCTAGTGAAAAGCATCAGATTGTCCACCTCTTTGATACATCATATGAAGAAAGGCCACACAAAAGCCTTGCTTTTTCTGCCCTCGCTCCCTCCTCATCCAGGTTCAATCTATTCAATAGAATACTGTAATGTGAACATTGTCCTCAAATTACTAATTAAAGAATTCTATTGCAACTGCCAAAATGAGAGTTAAATGTAAATAAAAACTGTGATGTACAAAGAAACATTAGCAAAATATGATGGATTATTAAGTGACCTCCCAATAAGGCTATCCATTAGGATTTCAAATTTGAAGACAAATAGGCAATTTAGAACATATGCAAGTAACCATACAATTCATGGAAGATTCATGCTCTAAATCATTTTTCTGATTTTGAATTTAAAAATACTGCACAAGCTTACTACTTATGACTGAACTTTTACAGTTTCTATATCAAATGATTATATAATCAATTTGAAAGAATAATCTTTTTAAACAATCAAAGTAGCATAATTTACAATTCTCCCTTTAAAGGCTCTGTTGACAGTGAATTTTGCAGAAATGCATATTGCAGTCACTTAAAGTGGACAAATCCCATGTGTGGATCTGAGAACTGTGACATACTTTATGTTCAAGCTCCTGAACTACCCTCTCCAATGTGTACATCCAACCAAAAGGAGAGGATTGCAATAGGCAGCGTGTAGCATCTTTAATTATAAATTACACTGGTTCTTTCCTGTCACTCAACTGATTCTGAGAATTAATGACATGTGGACAGCAACACATTGCCTATTACCACATACAAACCTGAAGAAAGATAAAAATGTTTCCAGTCACATATAGGTCTATGTTCCTGGATATAAAGAGAGAGAGACAGTTTGGTCTAGTGATCAAGGTAACAGGCTAGCAACCAGGAGGTTGTAAATTCTAATCCTGTCTTAGCCATGAAAGCCAGCTTGGTGACCTTGGCCATGTCACTCTCTCTCAGTCCAACCCACTTCACAGGTTTGCTGTTGTGGGGAAAATAGGAGGAGGAAGGTGTGTTAAATATGTTCACTGCCTTGAGTTGTTTATAAAAATAATAAAAGCATGACACAAATAAATAAAAATATAATCAATTATAAATGTAATATAAATTATAATTTAACGTATAGATTGGTATTATTGCACCTTTCAGGTTAAATACATAATTGTTACCTTGTAATTTATAAATCCTGCCATGGACTTGATTTCCAGCATGTTTGTTTCATGAGCTCTCAATTCATGTACAAGATTAAAGGCAGTTTTGTAGTTTCTAAATATAAAATATTATATTTATTTAAATAAAATTTAACAAAAACAAAATTCTATTAAACAATCTCAAAATTCCAAAGTTTAAATGACAAATATGGTACTTCCTCTTTCCCTCAGTCAACAATTTCTCTAAGAAGCACTTCTTTATATCTTTCAAATAATCCCACCATTTGATTATGTGCTATAAAATTGTTGTGAACTCTTTGGTACATTTTCTCCAGGACAAATTCCACTGTTTTCTTCCTTTCAATGTATTTAAGAAATGAATCCAAGTTTCCAGCCGGATGGCTAAGAGTTGTACTCATCAGGCAGAAATGAATCCGTCTTTTGGTATTAACCTGCCATAAGGCAGATTTGAGAATTTGAGTAAAGTAATTTGACGGAAAGAACATGCAATATGTACTTAACCTTGAAGAAAGCAGCAGACTGATTTAACAACCACCATGTACAGAGTCTGTCCACTCTTCTGCTACCCATTCCCTGCCTTCGATGAACAGAGACTTCCACTTACTACTTCGATATTTGAATAGAAATACTCACTTAAGAGCATTTAGTGTGTCTTGCTTCAACTCACTGAAGAATGCTATTTTGAACTGGTGTCTAACAAACAAAAGCTGCAATACAACCAAAAGACAATATTTTAAATGATGTTAATGTTAACCATAAACTTTTTAATGCAGACAACATCAAATGCAGATCAATACATACTTAGCTAAACAGCAAGCTTGACACTGGACCCATTTTCAGTGTATTTCAGCTAATTTTATCTACTAGCATATTTTTACTTTTGATGCTAGGCTGCATTTTATTTGCTTTTATAGGGTTCTAAAATTTGCATTCTAATTATAAGACTATAATGCTTTACACTCTCCAAGCAATTTTAGTATAACAGCAGGATATAAATAATTTATAATATCTCTTTTTTGTTAGTTTCTTTCTTTCATTCATTATTTCTGATACACATATAGATATACACAAACACACTTCATTCCTTCTTCTACTTTTCAATATAATGAAACATTAATTTTCTATTCAAAATAATAGCAAAAATAATATTACTTGTTAACAGGAATAAATGACAGTTATGATACTGAAACATCACAAGAATGCCTTGGGAAGTAAGTATTTGTTTTAATGGTGATTTACCTATTGAAATCTGAATAAAGAAAAAATTCTATAGGTATCCTGATAATTTTTAAGAATGTTATATTTATACTGTGTAAAATCTTACTTCTAATGCTTCATCAACACGAGGAAGCTTATTTTATAAGATATTTTAGTAATACCTGATGTGTTGTTTTGTTCAAATACTCTTTATGAGATTTCACTCTCCGGATTTCTGTGTAGTAATAGGTCTGAGCATGTTCATAGAAAGCATTTTCTAACCTATGAAATAAAATTACATAATTTTTAGAAACAAAAACAGAAACAAAGAGAGAACTTTCACAATGTACGTAACATTACAGTTAAAGTCCTACACAGACTGATGTTTCCCAAAACGCATTCAAATTATTGAAGATCCCATCTCCATTCCAATATCCCCTGCTACTTTAACTATTTTGCTGTTGACTTTAATGTTATATTTATTGTTTTAAACTTTTATAACATTGTTATATCAGACTGTAAACCACCCAGAATCATGTGACAGTGAGATGGGTGGCATATACATTTAATTAATTAATTTGTATTTAGCCCTAAGCTTCTAGCTATTTAAAGAATTGAGAAAGAATGACCTATGTTCACCTCCCTTAAACAGATACTTCTCTGTATTTAGTGGAATGAATCTCCCTTATCTTTCTCAATTATTACGTGCCTTGTTTTGGGAGGATAAAATCTTCTCACTACTTGATAATTCTCACAAATTTTTATTTAAAATTTTGTTGAAAAATTAGAAATCCAAAGCAGTCAAAGGAATTTTAACAGATACAACTAATATAAAACATGTTTTTAAGCATTTTATATTTTGGGGGTACCTTACAATTACCTTCACATACCCTTAGTCAGCACCTCAGTGCCTTTACCTCAATTTTATTTTTATTTAAAAAAATAAGAAAGGTGACATATTGTAAAGCAATTGCTAGCCTCCAACATCAGCTTGTTTTGTAAAAAATTTCTAGGCTCCGCTTGGATCTTAGAGGAATTTTGAGAAAATGAAAATAACGGATTGCTACAACTCAGTACTCAGAAGATAAAGGGAAGCTAGAAATAATAGCAAAGGTTCTGAGGTGTACTGGAGATGGCAAAGATGTATGAAATAAGAATGATATGATTCCTGTTATGATTTATGTGAATAATTTTGTGAATCTACAAAACTTCCTCCAAGGCATGCATTTTATTTATTATATTTTTTAGGGTTTTTTAAATCCAGCTTTTATTATTTTATAAATAATTCAAGGTGATGAACACACATGATACTCATTGATCATTTTATTTTCCCCACAGTAACAACCCTGTGAGGTGGGTTGGGTTGAGAGAGAGTGCTGGCCCAAAGTCACCCAGATGGCTTTCATGCTTAAGGTGGGAGAAGAACTCAGTCTGCTGGTTTCTAGGCTTCACCACTTAATCTTAACCACTACATCAAATTGGCTCTCACTCAACGGAATTGCACAGTCCAAAATACAGAAATAGTGTTTTTGTGAAACCATTCTCAACATCCTGTCAACATTTCAAAAATACCCCCTAGCTGAAAAATGTTTTGGATCCCAATATACTTTTGGCAAGGAATTTACCAATTTTTTTTTACTTTCTTCAATCTCTGGGGACCATGAGGGCTGAGTGGTGATAATATAAAACCCACCTGTAAATTTGGAGGTGTTGTTTGAGTAGGATCAAGAAAAAATAATAAGTCTAACAGCAATTTTACACATCTATTTTAGCTTTTCTCTTAACAAAGTTAAATCACCCCCAAAATAGGAGGGGGACCCTTTTCCTACCTAATTTTGGTGGGATAATCTTGGGGCTCTGGAGTTGCCTAGTCCCACTTTATGCCAAAAGATAAAAAGTCTGGAAAAAGTAGAAAGTGGTTTTAAATTTTGAGGAAATTTGAAAGCTAAACAGTAATTGTTATACCAATTACTTGAAAGTAGTCCAACCAGCATACTTCTAAGCGTATCAACATAAAACTTCTGCCTCTCAAGAAATAATGCAGAAAAGCCTTTATTTTATATTGTCTGCTTACCTTATAATATAACCTACTAGATGATCAGTGTGTGGCAAAACAAACAGGGATTTTCCAGAGAGGTCGCAAGCATTACATAAAGCAGCTGCCCTTTCAGAAGCAATAACATCTTCTCCTAGAGCAAATATATATATACACATTCAGAAATGATTTGAATAACCTTGATCCATAAATTCACAAACTTTATTAAGCGGTATCTACAAGACAATGAAACAACTGAAAGCAGTCATAAAAGATTGGAAAATGTGAAGGGAACTGTTCAGATTCACCAAGAATCAGGCATGATTGAATGGATAGCAGCAGCAGCATCACAAGACAATGAATTTCTATGTGTTTTGGCTCAAACATTTGTTACAGGTAACTTCAACTGGGCCAATGTATAATCTATAAGAACATACGTATAAATAGGATGAAGGGCAGCTGGTTCCACATCAGCTGACCTTTAGCAGAGAATAAATATCGCTTAACAAATGTTCCTTCCTAGTATACTTCAGTGGGAAAATTCTAATTAACAAAAGCAATTTTACAGATATGCAAGTTCTAAGCTATGTAACACCTTTGACTGTATCCAGAAAAAAATGGTAATCAATGCAAGTCCCATAGTACAGGTGTTTTGTGGAAGTAACAAAACAATAACATTTGCATGCAGAATACTTTATGTTGCACCAGTTGCTATTTCTAGGTGGTTTTCACAGGCAATCCCATGTAAAGGAAATTCCAGTAATCCAACTATGAGGAGTAAAGGCACAAGTGTCTATTACCAGTGTCTCCTATGCCACATTAGACACATTTTGCACCTGTTGATCTAACAGAAGCTGTTAGTCTAGAAAGAGCATCAAATTACAGGAAGATCACAATTCTATTCAGAGCTAAGCTGGAACTGTCCTGAAATAAACTGGCTTTTAGTTCAACAGTCACCTGTTTCGTTGAGCTTTCATCTGTTCCTTCAGTTTCAAACCCATAACAATTTCCAGACACAGGATCAAGACTTGCACTGGATCTCCCATTCATTCTGGGGTAAAGCTGTATAGCTAAATGTCATCAGCATATGATATCTTACCCCAAGATACTTAATAAGACAAGGGAAAAGGACAACTCCTGTTGCAATCCAGCCTGGCATACCCAAAAGCTTGATCTCTCTTCCCACTCATATTCTGACTGCAACCACCTTCTTAAAAAGGATCCAAATTACTGCAAAACAGGACTTCCAATTCCCAAATTGTGAACACAGTCTTGATGGACAGTTCTTTCAAGTTAATTTAAATGAATTATGAATCTTCAGAAGAAAGAAGAGAAAGCCTTTCATCTATGAATTTCCATAATGCAAACTTACATTATATGAACCAAAACCTCTATTAAAAGATTTCCTAGATGTATCCTGTAATACCTTTTCTTATTTTAAATATATCTCCAAACAAATAATAATACTGCAATTCTGCTGTAGTTCTGCTGTAAAAAAAAAGTTCCTGTTTATTTTAATGAATCCAGTGCTTCTCTTCCTTTAAAAGGACTGCTTCTATTGACAGAAATGAGATGAAGCAAACTTTTATAAATCTATTCCCAAGGATATCCAATCATCCAGAACATTTATTATGGGGTTGTTTGACAACCTGCAGGTGAAGGGGGAAGCGTCCTCTTGCTTTCATTGACAAAGATTTCATCAGTGGAAGATGAATATTGGATTATATCCTAAGTTATTTACAACTGTTTTCATTGCTCATATTTCTGTTCACTAAACAAGAATAATGTTCCACATCATTTTAGATTACTGCATTTCAGTTTACAATGCAAGTTAAAATGCATTTTACCTGGAGGTAATGGAGTTTTCTTCTGTATTAAAACTACAGCAACTTTCGTGTTTCGTCCTTGCAAACTCTGTCTGAAAACATAAAATAAGCTAACTAAAAATTACAAAGATTTCAAGCAATCAATTAAGACAAAAATACCGTATATATGAGAAATAAAACTTAATAAACTAAAGTTTATTTGTTCTTTCAGATAGGTAACAGCAAATATATAACTTTTTAAAACTTCAGAGAACTCAAAAATTGGTGTTTTAATTTGCCATTTAGATTTTAAAAAGGAACTGCAGTCTACAATTTTTCTTTCACAAGTGTCTAGACATTGTAAAGCTTTTAAAGAAGCATTCACATAGATAACAGCATCTATTCTAAATCTGAAGAAAAATGTGAATTATATCTTCTTTCTCTCATCAATATTACCATATAACAGATAGCATTCTATAAAATGTATGAAATAATACCTGACAATTTCAACTCTAGTAGCACATTCTGACTGTTTTTCTTTCCACTGTGGCTCATCCCAGTCTAGCTCATAAAATACAACAACAAGTGCAGGGACCAAATTCAGATGCTTATTCATCCATCCAGTTTTTAGGATACCCTTTGGAATGTACCATTCATATGATAATCTCTGAAAAAGTTGAAAAGTATTAACACTGCTGTAGACAGATTTTTTTGGTCTCTTCAAGCAAATGTTGATCCCTGGTGACTGCCTGGACTAATCCTTATATTGCCATTATTTCTTCAACTCGATTTAATGCAGCTGCACACTAACAGTTGTGTTTTGTTTAAGTCATAATCAGGAAAATTTCCAGCCTATTTAAAACATCAGGTAGAGTACTAGGCTACCATTTGATTTTTTGTTTAATAACTATATGCCTCAGTCTTCTGTTTATTAGAATACAATCAGAAAATACAGTACAGGAAATTTGAATGGAGTATTGAAACACAGGAACAAGCAGAAAAAACAGCTTCCATAGGTTAAAGTAGCAAGTATTTAGTATTATTTAATACTGACTGCCTGAAGAAGACATTTTGTTTTGAAAATTGTGTTTGTTTAAATTTTGTGTACATATTTTCTATTTGAACAAATGAATACAGAGACTGAAAAATAATTATGGATTTAAAACTTTGCTGAAACAAAGTGTTGGGGCCTAAGATTTTTGCACAGTACTGTATGTTTCACTTTAGCTATAGTTCTATTTTTACTTTTGAAAGAATTAATTTACCATGTCAGTTCCAAAACAACCTGGAAAAAAGATTAGTACTCAAAAAACAGAATTTAAACAAGTGAATCTCAGTGAAATAAACTTACATCAAAATATGACTTTTAACTCTCTTACTGTTAATATTTAGGGTAATACCTTCACTCTGCATTTGGGATACTCATGATCACCGGGAAGTACTTTAAAAGAAATGGGTACTCTGTCTGCTCTCCTATTTGCACAAAAAGCATCCCAGACAGCTCGATGAACAGCATTATATACAACATCCAAACCGGTAAGTGTAACAAAGGCCATTGGTCGGCAACATAGTTCCACTGGAAAATCCCACTGTGAAGGGCTCATCTTGACAGTAACAAATATACTCTGAAACTTGAAGCAGAAAAATATTCAAAATAGTTTCCCTCAAAATATTCTAATATGTAGAATATTTAAAGTTGTGATTCTCTAAACTAGTAACAAGCAGACGTAGATTCAGGTGTTTCTGTACAGAAGGATATAAATTTTGAGAGTATGAGACTGAATAATTCTGGATTCTGTTAGACATTCTATTGCCAATACTGCCTGCTTTAAAATGGTTTTCCCTATAGCTAAATTGAACCAAACAGACAAAACATAACTTTAGGCCACAGCCTGATTTATAGAACCTCTTTCTATTATCTAGAGGTGCTTCATCTTTATTATGAAAAAGAACAATTAGTGCAGAAGAATGTGCTTAAGG
>JANHZU010002891.1:389413-404325 GCA_032468055.1 Acrochordus granulatus
TTTGAACATTCTTTGGCACTGCCCTTCTTTGGGATTGGAATGTAAACTGATCTTTTCCAATCCTGTGGCCACTGTTGTAAATACTTGCTAGTTACCAAATGTTCAGATTTTGATCACAGACTGTAGGGATGCTGCAACAATTGTAAGTGTGAGATTGTAAGTCACTTTTCAATGCTGTTTTAACTTTGAATGGTCTCCAAAATAATTGTTGTAAATCAAGGACTACCTGTATGCTGTGATGCTATAAATACAGTGGCAGTTATGATAATTGTTACTTGGCCACTGTGAGAACATTTTGTGTGAGCAAAATCTACATTTTATAATTTTATAAAATATATTACAAATTTGTATTTATCCATTAAGTGTATTACCTAAATGCTTCTGGGTTTCGCTGTTTTACTGTTAATGTTAAATTTCCTCACTTCATCCTTACAAAATGGTGTGAGAGACAAAGAGCTGCATATAGTTATGCCCATTTCCTTGAGTTTATTATTCAGTCACTTTTTAAATCTGACCTGTTTATTTCTTTCAATAGGAAACCATGGAAAATGTGAAGAAATGCAAGAATTTTCTCTCTACGCTAATAAAACTGGCCTCTTCTGGGAAGCAGTCAACAGAGACTGCAGCTAATGTGAAAGAACTAGTCCAGAACCTGCTGGTAAGAGAATGAATGATAGGATCTGTTCAGATAATTGTTATAACCATGACTTAGATCATATAATTTTAAGCAATGTTGTGGAGGCAATAACTTTTTTTCTAAATTAAAACACAAATACTGTTTAAAATTACATATTTAACTTTAACCGTATTAAAGTTAATACTTTAAATCTAACCCTAAATCTTATACAGTTTCTTGGAAGAGCCAAATCTTGAAAGTTGCCTGAATTACTTTGTGAGATTTGTGTAGACATCCAAAGGGTTATGATGGTGATCTGTGGATTAAAAAAGAACTGAGGGTCTCTTCCCCCTCAACTTTTAACTTACCCAGTTGTCCCTTTCTTTAGTAAAGTACATAAAGTATTACCATAAGCAAAGGTAGATATTTAATTTAATAAAAGACTGTTTTCTGTAATGTTGCTGTGAAATATCACATTAAGGTATCTTTTTTGTGATCTTAAACATATGAATATTTAATACCGTAATTTACTAACTAGAAAGCATGAAATTGAAATGTGTTTCACAGGATGGAAAAATTGAAGCAGAAGATTTCACCAGTAGGTTGTACCGGGAACTTAATTCTTCACCTCAACCATACCTTGTGCCTTTCTTGAAGGTAATAATGCCTTTTCATTATTTTTGTATTACCTGCAACAAATTTGGCCCTTCTCAGTGAAGATGTCACAAACAAAGGAATTGGAAAAGAATAATAGAAATGGCTGAATGATGACTGAAAGATAAATTATTCCTCTTTTTCTTTGCAAGATTTTAGAGGATTCATTGGAAGATTTGATGGTACAGAAAAACTAATTTCAGGGTTCAGAAATAATAATGAGCGGAATCTTAATGTAAGATTTGGAAATATGTACTGGGGTAAAATAACAAACCTATAACATAATTGGCATAGCATGTATACATTATACTTCACTTTTTAAAAGAGTGTGTGTGAAATAATGTGTGCATGTATGTAAGAACAAGAGTTTCAGAATTGTATAATGCATACTATACAAGTTTAATATTACTTCCAGAGGGCAATTTTATGAACTGTTCCTAAAGCAATGTGGCATTGGCTCTAATTACAGTGCAAAATATGTTTCTATTTCAGTTTGAATCCCACTAGTACTGTAATAAAATCCATAGTATTTTCAGGCTGTCCTAAGAGATCCACATTGGAACACTAATGCTTATATGCAAAAGCCATACCTCGTCAGAAGTTGGAGAGCCAAAACATTTCTGTCTGTTTTAGACATCGTTCCATTTTAGTATCGTTCCATTCCAGCTCACCCTTTCAAGGATGTCTTTTCTTTTAGCTTGAGATTGATTCTAAGCACCAGTTTTCACATTGGGAATACTGAAAAATGTACTGAAAATTAGTTCAGATTCAGAAAATAAAAATAAAAACAATTTATAAAGTATGGACATACTTTTATTAATGAAAAAATGAAATTTTTTTATGGTGACTAATGTTTTGTTTATAAATAAAAGTATTCCAATAATCATATTAATATGTTCCAATACTTGTTTAAAAGTTTGCATCTTTATGGTTAAAGACTTTAAGGCGTGATTGTGGTGAGGTTTCAGCTGGTCTAGAATACAGTGGCATGGGTGGTTATAACTGTATCTCATTTCACCTATGTAGCACCTTTATTATGCAAGTTGCATTGGTTCTTGGTGGACTTCCAGATATAATTCAGGGTGCTGGTTACCTTTAGGTTACCCATCATCTATAAAGCCCCTCATAGGCCAGATTATTTGCAGGACCACCTGTCTCTGATTGTCTGCTTGTCCCATGAGATCTGGTAGTGTAGGCATCTTTTGAGTCCCTTTTGTCAAGTAATGTCACCTAATTGGACCCTGGAGGTTGTCTTGTCTATTATGGCACCTGCTCTCTGGAACAGTATAAGATTCAGATGGTCCCAATCTTGCCAGCTATTTAAGGTATTAAAGACCTGGTTCTTCCCCTGGGCTTTGGGCCTGGGTATTGGGTGAGCTTTTTTAATTTAGTGATTATTTATATTTTGTTCCATGCATGCAGTGTTCCTTTAACTTCATTTTACTGGTTGTTGTGGTTATTTTATTGACTGTTGCCTGGAATCTCACATTGATTTGGGCAGCCCCATAAATCTATTTAACACATAAACAACACCCAGATGTATGACTTGAGAGAAGTCAGGAAGAGTGGAGATGATACCACCATTTCACCTTGTATCATTGTTGAGATATCTGTTAGTCCTAATGTGTGGGAAATGAGCAAAGTACTGGTTGTACTGACAATTTTGAATAAATGGATCTTGAAACAACATAGTTGGTATGTTGGCTTTCTGAATTGCATTTATCCCTTAATTAATCTTTGTACTATTTTCTCTCTTTGTGCTGATGATTAGGGCATTGCACTCTGAAACTTATTTGAAGCTTATTAATGAAATGCTTCTTATAATTGTTATTGTGGAATGGGTGCAGAAACCACCGTATGCTTTTAAATGGTAGATGGGGCTAATGAATGTGTGATTCTGATGTGGTTCTTTCCACAGAAGAAAACTTGTGTCTGGGTCACTGAGATAGAATGATTTAATTTCATAGATATGATTTAATTTCATAGATATCATAGATAGAATAATTTAATTTTCCTCCCCATAGGAAATCATGATATTAGAGATTAACACTCTAATGATCTTTCTTTGTTTTTTGACTTAGTATAATCTCTGATTCCACACAGTTGAAGCTGTCATGTGATTACAATTTGGTAACCAGCTTGTATTTAAGACTGATTGCAGTATTCTGTAATCACTTGATTGCAATTTGCACATTTTGTATTTTCCAGAAAAAAAAAAGCCCATTGAGGAAGCTGGATTTGCTTAACAACTGTGGCAATTTGCTTAATAATCATTGTAAATATCATAAATTTGGGTCTGATTCAATTTACAACTGTAAAACAAATTCTGGTCCCAATTGTGGCCATAAGCTGAGGACTACCTGTATACTGTGAATTATTCAGTTCAGAGGATTTGTCTACATTGTATTTGGTTGTATTTTCTGATGGATGGAATAGGAAGGTTTTCAAAAATTATTTTAAACTAAAAAGTTTTGAACTTTTCAGAAACGGAAAATATCTCATCATGTATCTAGATTGGTTAGTATTTCTCTTATAAAAGACACCGTAAGAGGAAGAGAAATAATTAATAGTCAGTCAGCAGTTTGGTAGCCAAGTGAGCCAGACACCTCTATTAATAAACAAGAGGAGATTATTATGAATTATTTCTTTTGAGAAACAAATCCTATTAATTATTAACAAGCCTCTGTCCTGGAGAAGAATCTACTGGCTAAAGCCATTAATGACAAGAGAAGATAATCCTATGAGTTTCAGATTGTTCTGTTGCTCAGTTTTTAAAACTAGGAAAGATTTTCTGTATCTTAAATCTTGTAGGATCCCACGGTAGTGTTCTGGATGGCCAAATTCTCTGACAATGCTAAATTCAGAGTAGATCAGGACTTCCCAGCTGTCATCACAAAAATGGTATCTGGAATTGGGAAATAGATATCCATATTGTAATGCAACTAGCTGATTTTGGACTCTAGATTCAATGGATTAGGGTTATATTATATAAGATATAATTTATATCTTATTTGGAATTAAGCAACTTTTTTAAAAAATAGAGCACCTTTTATACTCCTTCATGGATCACTGCCTTCTTGTGGTGAAGGGGCTTGCATAACTTAATGAAGCTATGAGCTTTGCCATGCAGGACCACCCAAGACAGACAGGTCATAAAGGACAGTTCTGACAAAAGATGATCCACTGGAAAAGGAAATGGCAACCCACTCCAGTGTCCTTGCCAAGAAAATCCCATGGACATTATCAAAAGGCTAAAAGATATGATGCTGGAAGATGAGCCCCAAAGGTCGGAAGGTGTCCAATATTCTACTGGGGAAGAGTGGAGGCCAACTAAAAGTAGCTCCAGATAGAATGAAGTGGCTGGGTCAAAGTTGAAAGGATACTCAGCTGTGGATGTGTCTGGTGGTGAAAGGAAAGTCTGATGCTATAAAAAGCCATATTGCATAGGAAATCTGGAATGTAAAGTCTATGAATCAAGGCATGGGAATGGGTAAATTTAATTCAGATGACCATTGTGTGTGTGTGTGTGTATATATATATATATATAATGTATGTATGTATGTATGTATGTGGGCAAGAATCCCTTAGAAGAAATGGAGTAGCTCTCATAATCAATAAAAGAGTGGGAAAAGCAGTACTAGGGTACAATCTCAAAAATGACAGAATGATCTTGGTTCGAATCCAAGGTAAACAATTTAACATCACAATAATCCAGGTCCATACCCCAACCACTGCTGCTGAAGAGGCTGACGTTGACCAGCTCTTGGAGGCTTACAGCACTTTATAGAAATAACACCAAAAATATGTCTTTTTCATCATATGGGGTTGGAATGCTAAAAAAGGAGTAAAAAATAACTGAAATAAAAGGCAGGTTTAGTCTTGGAGAACAAAATGAAGCAGGCAAAGTTAACAGAGTTCTGTCAAGAGAACATGTTGATCATAGCAAACATTATTTTCTAATAACCTAATAGGTGACTCTACGCATGGACATCACCAGATGGTCAACAACAAAATCAGATTGATTCTATTCTTTGAAGCCAAAAGTGGAGAAGCTCTATACAGGCAGTAGAAACAAGACTTGGAGCTGACTGTGGCTCAGATCATAAGCTTCTTATTGAAGAAAGTAGGGAAAACCACTTGGCCATTCAGGAATGACCTCAATCATATCCCATATTAATATACAGCAGAGGTAATGAGCAGATTAAAAGGGATTAGATCTAGTAGACAGAATGCCTGAAGAACAATGGATGGAGGTGTGTAACATTGTACAGGTTTAAAAAATCAAATTAAGATTGTATATATTTGAACCATTCAAATGGTTAGAAACCATCTAACATCGGCTTAACACATTTATTTATAATAAATAAATAATGAATATTTATTCAAAGATGATAAAGATACATCTAAATTGTATATTCTCTCATTCTTCAATCAATATATGTTTAAGATAATTTGTTCAAATGGATGATTAAATAAATTATAAAATTACAGACCAGGTTGCTAATGGAATCTCATTTTTGTTGAACTGGTATTTTTCAAAATATTTGATCACAAATCCCAACTTAGTTTCAAAAGAGTGAATTCATTTGTTGTAATGTACATCTAAAAAAAAGGTAAAGATTTCTCCTGCCAGTTGTGATGACTCTAGGGGACAGTGCCCATCTCTGTTTCATAGTTCGAAGATGTTATTGTGGTCACTTGGCCAGCATGACTATATGCCAAGGTGTATAGATGCTGTTATCTTCCCAGGTACCTATTTATCTATTTGGATTTTCACATGTTTTTGAACTGCTGTGTTGGCAGGAACTAGGCAGATAATGGGAGCTCATCCAATTACGCGACAGCTTTTGGGTCTTAAACTTGAGTCCAAGCCCAGATTTTTAACTGTTTGTGCCACCCTATGCTCTTCATCTCAGATAGTCCTTACAAAAACAATAGTGTAATGGGAGTTAGCAAAATTTATGACTGCCTTGTCCTTTCTAATTCTATTGCTCTTTAATGTGTTACTTTCATTGAAGGAAAGAGATACTTGGGGTTCTGTCCTTGTTATAAAAATATATGGTTATTAGTAACAAATGTATTTTATTTTATATTATAATGTATACAACTAATTACAGTTTTCTTCTTTTTCTTTAGCAGGAAGCAAACAGTATAAGTCAGGTCAAAGGTTACTCTGCAGCTGTCAATATTTGTTCAGAGGGGCCTCTAATTAGACACAAAATCTCTGAATTGATTGAAAATTCCAAATGCCAGACAACCAAAGCCCAAAAATCAATGGATATGTATAGAGAGTCTGCCCAAAAACAAACAAATAGCAAATGCCTTTATTTAGAAGAAAAAGACACAGTAAAGGAAAAGAAAATCAACAGAAGGAGAATAAATTTATCAAGAAGCACACTTTCAGGGTCTCTGTGGTTCTCACACATAAATGGTTCAAAAGACAAAGAAGCAAAAAAGGCTGTTTGCAAGGGTTACTCTTTTTTGACTGCATCTCATCTGAAAACTCAGGCTGAAGAAACTAAACCCTATAGCATTTTCCTAATGCAGACCAAGGACACCATTAATGATGTAAGATGTCAGAAGAGCCCAGCCGATACCAAAACAAGCAGGGCTGTAGTGAGAGGACAGATCAATTTGCCCTGTTTAGCCAGAAAAAAGATGTTTATGATCTATATCTGTGGAAGTTATCAAGGTACTTTGGGAATATTTGGAATTTAAATTTTTATAGAAGGTCAAAATCTGAAGAAGAAAGAACATTGCTTAAGGTTTAAATAGTTTTTTGTATTGTTAAAACTCTTAGGAAGCAAAGTAATGGCATTCTTGTAGCATCTGAAAGATGAACACATCTGCAATTCCATGTTTGTGTTCATTTCATTAGATGCTACTCAATAAAAATTTATGTGAAAATAAATGTTGTTAAAGGTGCCAGAAGACTTCTTCTTGTTTTGCTTTCTAACACAGCTGTCTTCTTGGAACTAGAAAGCAACAGGAGAGGAAGTTATTCATGTAGAATTTAATTATTTTTTTATTCTAATAATTTTATCCCAGATTTGCTATGGAGATTTGGATCACAAAGTAGGAAAATGTAGAGGGCTTTTTGTAAAACAAAAGAAAGACTCTTTTCTCTCATCACTTTAATTCTTGTTTTTAATATGAGAAACAAAATTACTTAAAATATACAATTTAATTGCATTAAAGGAATGAAGCCTGAATGTCCCTTATTCTTGGTATATATTATAAATATAAAGCTTCATAATCTGACACACATGACACAAGAACACTAAATAGATTTAGATGTGGTCAGCAGCTAGATAGTAAATGCTTGGGAATCCTGCATATAACCTGGAGCAAAGTATAAAGAATATATGTATTAAAATAAACTAAAAGTAATTACAACAATCAATAGTAGTTCCCTTTTTAATTCTATGGGCATACTTTTTTATATTGTAGCTAGACTGGAAATGCTGAATATAAATCGCACATTGCAACTCTGCCAATTGTTTCTTTTGAAGTTTAGATGTTGCATATTTTTTTTTAAATCAAGATAAAGCTACTTAGCAATTTGCTTTGCTATTTTAATTAGATTCAGAAGTAGAACGAAATGCATTAATGGAAAAATCCTTTCCATGGCTTTACAACTATTGTAAAAAGAGAGGTTATGACTTCCGGATGTTTGATCTAAGATGGGGAATAAAAGATGGTATTACTAATGATCATCATATGGCTTCTCTACATACAAGGACATTAAAGAAGTGCCAGCAACTGGGATTCCAAACTTTTATTGTAAGTTGACTAGAATCTGGAATGTGTTCCTCATCTGATATTTTTACTTACATTACTCCACATGTTTGCTCTGATTAGTACAGGCAGCAACAGAGTTTACTCATCATGCTAAAAATGGTTTGTCAAATAAACAACAACAGGCTGAATTTACACCTCATGCTAGGCCCTAATATTTGGTTTGGGCTTAGTGTGACAATGTGAATCCAATAACTGTACTTTGAAAGTCATTATTTATGGCTTATAATTTGCAAATCTAGCCATACACATGTAGCCCTCAACTTATGACTGTAGTTGATCCCATTATTTCAGTTGTAAGTCATGACAGTTGTAAAGTGAGTCACCATGTTACTGTATCATATATATTTATGATTTTTTGTAGCAGTTGTGTTAAGTGAACGTGGCAGTCATTTAGTCGTTAAGCAAATGTGGCAGTCACAATGTAAACCCATAGTTCACTATGGGACATTTTTTGCCAGAAACCAAAAGTAAATGCCGCTTTCCAGCAAAAACATCATAAACCTCAGTCACATGATTGTGGGATGCTACAGTTGTAAATGCAGGCTGGTTGTTAAATGCCCAAAATGCCATCACGTGACTACATGTGGGTGGGGGCTGAATGTTGGAATTGTGAATCTGGGTTGTAAGTAGATTTTTTGAGGTCTGTTATAACTTCAAACAGTTGCTAAGTAACTGGTTGTAAATCAAGGATTACCTATAACTTGTTTTCAACATTTCATAATAAAACCAGCTAGATATGAATCCAACTAATGAAAAGTCTTGTTTTTATGAATCTATTGGATAAAAGAAGTAATAGAATTACCTATATAGCAAGATTTATCTGATCAACTGTAGGAACATTTGCTTCACTGGATTACTTAATTTCCAATTAGCACAATATATTAAATACATTGGAATGCATCAGCTTCAGAGAAAATAATGTATTTGCTAGGAATCATTTAAAAATTCTTTTCTGTGCTGCATTTCAGGTTTTTATTGGGCAGAAGCACGATGATCTCTCTCTTCCAGAAATAATAGGCAAGGAAATGTTTGAGTTAATTAAAGCCACAGTGAAACAGAGGAAGCTGAATATCAAAACATCAAAGCATATACCGTCTGCTAATCTGAAAAGTGAAATCAAAGTAGACAAAAATGAAAGTCAAGATGAAATTGGTCAGGATGTCCAGGATCCTGATGCATTAACAGAAGAGTTTGAAGTTGAGATAAGTAGCCAGAAAGAACATGAAGTGATTAATGCAAATGAATTGGACTTGCTTAATACTCCTCTTCTCACTCAAAAGACTGAAGCTGAATATGAGAAAGAACTTCAGCTTTTGAATCAATGGTACAGGTTGGATGAAAATTGCATCCCTGCAGTTTACAAGCTTCAACCTATTTGGTAGGTTGGCTTCTGATTTTTCCATCGGCTGGCTTTAAACCTGCCAAGGGACAAAATGGCATTGGTCACTCGTATAGATTATTTTTGCAGAACCTCAAAGAGAAAATATGCTCTTCTCAGACCTGTTGGATCTTTCAACAATGCTTGATACCCCTGACTGTGGTATTTAGTGGATTGCCTTCAAGCATTAAGTATACCAATTTATGATGTTTCTGCTCTTACCAGATTGGGCAATTCCAGTCAGTAATCAAAGGGAACAGTGTTTCAGTCCAGTACTATTGTGAGGTACTGCAGGACATGATACTCTCCCTTGCAGTAAGACTGTGTATTACTTTGCAAAGTTTTTTCTTGTATGTGTTTGAGGTTGCTCTGCTGAGAGCTCTGGACTTAGTGAAGCAAGCTGCATTAAGGCAGCAACATCAAGTATACAGTACAGTATTTGCCAGCGAGGCAGCTAGTTGAACAAAGCAGCTCACTCTGTCATTTCAGTTTCACAGCATGCTAAATCATAAGTTATTCACTTAGAAACATATTACATGCAATATATGAAGCCAAAGTTAATCTTCCATTTACAGTATATCTTAATGCAACTTATGAACTCCATCACTGTCTAAATTGGAATTTATTAATAGTAAATTTGCTATTTTTCTTATATCTTCATGAGTAATATCACTTAGCGCATCTGGAATGTTTGCATTACTGTGGTGTATGTAGTAAATTAAATTTGCATTGACTCTATTCCTTTCGCAAGACTGAGGTTAAAACTAGGAGAACTCAAGACTGTGGGTGCAGTCAACTGAATGTAGCCCTATTTTTCTTCAAGTTATCTTTATTTTATTTCTGACAAAGCAAGTAAGAAATTAGTGATCTCCCAATGTCCAGATATATTTGGAGACTAGTTTTCTGCCCAATTTAATCAGATATTCAGATGGAATATAGAACAGAAACAGTTTTGGTCATCTTGCTACATGACTAATATAAATATTGGATAAGAGTGAAGAAAACAGTTCTACTTATTTTATTGGATCTCTTTGAGCTGTTCTATACCATTAAACATGGTATCATATTGATTTTGTGAGTGGGATTAGGTCTTGTGAGCATTATTTTGTGGTGTCTAATTCTCCCTGTCACCAAAAGATGGTGCTGGGGGACAACTGCTTTAGAGATAGGCCACCCACGTATAGGGTCCAAACAAGATTCTATTTTGTCCTCTCTGCTGTTCGATATTACATGAAATGCAGGAAGATATCAAGCACAGTTTTTCAAAGGATTTCATCAATATGCTGATGATACTCAGCTCAAATGATCCTTGCCATTTAACTCCAACAAAGCAATAGTGCTGTTAAACATTGGCTTACATCTGGCAGAGCCAAGTGGAAAGCAAGTTAAAATCAAATATTGACAAGACAAAGATGCTGTTTTTTCAATACAAAATTTGACACAGTCTGTAGTTTATCCTGGTCCGAGTAGAGCTGCATTTCCTTGACAGAGTAGGTCTGCAGCTTGGGAATGTTCCTTGGTGAACCTTAGGTATCATCAAATTCATACACAGCAGCTTGGACAAAAAGTACTTTTGTACATTTATGCGAGTGTGTCATTTGCAGCCATTCCTGTGTTGGTCAGTCTTTGTAATAATTTCCACAGCTTGTTACATCTGTTTTTATTGCGATGTACTCTGTGTGAGAATAACTGAAAAGTATCTGAAAGTCTGAAATGCAACAGGTAGGCTGGTAATTGGTACCCACATTAAAAGATCTGTATTGCTGTTTTCCAAGTACAATTTAAGATGTTACTGTAAAGTTTTAAAAACACAAGTACCATAGAGCTTAACCGCTTGAAGAATCTTCTCTCCTATCATGAAATTATCAAGACATTAAGTTTTATAGGGAGACTCTTCTAAAGTTTCTTATGGTTCAGAAGCCCATCTAGTGGAAACAAGGAAGAGGACCTTCTCCTACATCACTCCCTGTCTTTGGAATGTACCCCCTGATAGTTGTGTTTATCTCCCATTTTCTGCCTTTAGAGAATCTCTTAACCCAGGCCTCTGAAAGCCAATGATCATATAATTAAGATGTTTCAAAATGAATTTTTTTACATTTTTTTATTTATACTAGTTTCTTTTCACCTATTTCCCACTTTTCAGTATTCAAGGTGAAAATAAGCAAGCAGGTATTGCTTTGGGAGGCAATTCCAAACAGACAATCACCTTATATGACCCATATTTCTTTTGTCTACTACATGCTCGAAAGGAAAATCTCGAGTAGTTGCTTTCAGTTAATCACCAGAGTTAAGTGGATTTTACATTGCGATGATATATTAATTTGAAAGTGGTTTCACTTTGTGCACTTTGCATTGTTTGCCAGCACAGTGTACAGAGATATCTTCAGTAAAGATCCAAGTCGCAGACAGCAAGCTAAGAGCAAATGGCTGGAGTCTTTTCAAAAACTGTATAAGATATTACAGGAATATGCTACAACTGTTCTTGGTCAAGAAGCTGCTTCCACACTTCTCAGAACAAGTGAGAAAGATATCCAAAATATAATCCACATGACACTTTGTTACATTTGTTCAGGGAAAAAGGATTTCTAATATTAAGTTGATTTGTTTTTGTTTTCCAAGCTTTGCAGCAGGAAGTGGATCAAGGATTCCAAGTCCAAGGAATTTGTGAGGATCACTGTCACTGCTTCAAAAGAAACATAACTGACCTACAATGCAATCTGTCAGATCCCCAGGCATCTAAGTATACTGACATCCACCCACTGAAACCGGAAGTGAACAAAACAATTAATGAAGAACATCAAAACTTTGTGAAAAGCATTCATTCTAGGGTAGGACAGTCTAAATGCCATAAGTTACTATGTTCCATACAAGTAAAGATAAATGTATAAATACCCCAATTTTGAGATGGAAATGTCAAAGATCATTCTTGATGTGTTATGGAATCTGAGAGTTGTAATGCATCGTATTATAGTATTGCAAAGTTTGTTGAGGGGTATGGCTAGGCAATGTAACTATTTGGAGAAAAATGTATTGGTTATGCTGAAAATCTTGATTTCCTAATCAGCTAAAGACTATAATGTTAATGGGAAATTATAGGAAATATTAATTTATCGTTTTATTTTTTAAAATATTTCTTCATCATTATATACTGTACCTGCTTTTCAGTAAAAAGTCTGATTTTTAAAGGATATTTTAATAATTTTTGGATCTTTTATTGTGTTAATCCACTTGCAAGCTCTTTCTTTGATATGGAAATTAATAGATTTGCCTTTATAGCTTCGTCATACAAATATCTACAACAAGAATGTTAGCTGGGGAAAAGGTGGCATCAGTCCCAACAGGAATAAGTCCCATGCCTACTACCTGGAATGCCTTTGCAGTGATTTTCAGAAAATTGTTATTAATCATTTCAACAGGTTAGCTTCATACCTACTATTTGAAAAGAACTGTAAACCCTAACGCATAACTTATTCATAAAGCTAGGGTTCAATCAACTGGTTTTCTATACTTAAAAAAATCCCAGAAATAGCAGAGGATCAACTGTTGGTGAATTTTATGCGCACATTTATTTCCTAAAACAAATTACAAGTTAAATTCCTTGGCCTATTAATTAGATTGCTTCTAATTAATAAGAAATCATGACCAACTTGATTTCTGTGAATCTGTTCTAGGTTTAACTAATTTTTGATTCAATTCATAAGACATGATAACATAAATGCTGCTTCACTGAAAGTAATAACAATTTTCAATAAATTATAATATTAAAAAGTAATACCTTTTTGAAAAAATGTGAAAAATTGCTATTAATTGAATGAGCTATACATATAAGTGTCTCTTCACTTGTATTAAATCATTCTTCACCTTGTGAAAACAGTAATTTCAAATAAATATTACACAAAGGAGACAAACCTTATATCTAGTACAGAATCAGACTAATTAAAAATTTGGGATATACAGTAACTGAATTCATATGGGAATCAAGTCTGAATCTTTTTTCAGTATGTCCTGGGAGTATAATTGCATGCTTTTATGGGCATTATGACATACTATTATTTTTTCCATATTTCAATTTTATCAGAATGATCAGTTCAGAGGATATTCCAGAAAGACTGTGTGCTCAAAGAAAGCAAGAATTTAACCTTCATAATGATGAAGAAATTCTGGAACATGTTCAGCATTATCAGACCTTGTAAGTTTTAGTAAGATTGTATTGCTTAACTTGCCATATATTTTTCATTAAAGGGAATATACTAAAACTGGAAACAAGAAGAATTCATTAATATATTTGAATATATATATATATTTAAAATATAAAGCCATCTTCATAAGCTTCCTGTACTATGGATGTTTGAAACAAACTGGATTCAGCCTTTCACTTGAACAGCATTTAGTCCATTCACAAGAAAAAATACTGCATCACATACATTTAATATTGCATTGCCATACAATAATAAAGCAACATTAGTGTACAGTAGTCTGGAAAAATATCCTTCCTTTTGGAAGAAGCTGTAAAATCAGGCAGATAAGAAGTGTGTTGTGTTAGTTGCCTATTAACTTCTCTTCCTGGTAGCATGCACGAAACTGACTTCAGACAGAACAAGACAAATATTTCTTTGAGCCTTTATCCTGGCATGCAAATAGCCCTTCTACTTTGAATGGAGTTGATAAGGATTTCATTGCTTCAGCATAGACAGGGAGCTGCCTGAGTAGGTTTGAAATCACAGCTTCCACTCTCATGAAAAATCTATTGGTTATGTAGCCTGGGACACAGCAGCTTTGTTCATGCAGCATCAGGTTTAAGTGGATTCCATTTTACTCAGTCCTGTTTTCTGCGTTCACATAATACAAAAAACACAGGCTATGTTCATGCATCAGTGTGGTATCAAATGTGGTTAATTCGTCTGTAGTTCACTTGTGTTATGTGAACACAACCCATGTTGAAATACCTTGGATATAATTTTAAGCTAAAAGGGGAGAAAGAAACAGAGTTGAATAGTTTTAATATTACACCATATTCTTACCATATCCAACATAGCCTATTCTAATATAGGTATTATCTTTGTTCTGTTTTTTTATTTTACAGACTTAAAAATATAAAAAGTACAGTAATAGATTCTGCTTATCCTGTTTCTAAGTGGAGCATGTCCCAAGGGTACATTGATTGGTTTCCAATGTAAGCAGACCACCAAAGGTCTATTGGTGCTTTGCAATATTTAGGTTTTTTTGTTGTTGTTCAGTCGCGCAGTTGTGTCCGACTATTCGCGACCCCATGGACTGCATTACGCCAGGCCCCCTGTCTTGCACTGCCTCCCGGAGTCTTCCCAAGTCCATGCCCATCACACTGACTATGCTATCCATCCATCTTATCCTCTGCTGTCCCCTTCTACTCTTCCCTTCAATCCTTCCCAGCATCACAGTCTTTTCTAATGAGTCCTCCCTGCGCATTATGTGGCCAAAGTACTT